>CAOKZL010002680.1:0-167011 GCA_948472985.1 Iguana delicatissima | reverse complement strand
CTGTCTTGTTTATTTGCTTGCTTGCTTGTTAGCACATTTGAATTTGGAGGATGATGAAGAAGTCCCAGAGAAATGCAGATGTGCTGGGTTTGGCTACAATAAACAATACAATAACGTTTGAGCTGGCAAAGAACATGATTCTCCTATAGCCAATCCTACTGTAGCTGTCTGTACCTGTCCTATCTCAGTCCTAGCACAGCTGATAAATCAAACAGAACTAACTGAATATCTCCCAGCTTGTTACTTACTTCCAGGCAGTAAGCAGTAAGTCACAAATAAAGTCTAACATAAACAAAGCCCAGAAGGCTTTCACAGCAAGGGAGTGTTCAAGGTCAGTCCAAGCATTTGTCAAGCCATCCAGCAAGGTAGTAGGTCAAGTAAGCTCTGACAACTCCTGGAGGGGAAGGACGCCAGCTAAATACACCCAAAGCCTAGCACAGCTGAGACTTGATTGATTGTTGCCAGTTATAAATCCTGAGAGAGTGACACTGGCTCTCTTTTTGCTGCCTGTGCACTGTGAAGCTGGGTTGGGGTAAGTGGTCCTCTATATCTGAAAAGGCAGGACTCTCTGTTGGCACTGGCACTGTCTCCTGTTCTGTTTCTGATAATGTAACCTCTTTCTGTACAGCAGGCCTTGGCATGCCCTCTGTTCAGCCTCTGGCATGCCCTCTGTTTCAGACTCTGAGTCAGAGTCCGTGCCCTGGAAGCAGGGCATGACAGTACCTGCCTACAGTGGGCAAAGTAAACAGCAGCTGCCCTCAGAATCCTTTACTGAACATATGTAAATAGGAAAGCAGGGAGAAAAAGGGGAAATCCCTGATTAGTCTGCCTCACCAGTTACCACTAGTATGTTAAACAAGCATCAATCTGTAAGTCTGGCCACCAAAATGGAAATGATAAAAAAAATGGAGCTTGATGAAAGAAAAAATAATCATCTGTGGATGCATTGTGGAAGAAGCATTTAAGTACTTTTTAGAAAGATCAAAGGATTCAAAGGGTTTTTGTTTACTTATGCAAGGCTTACCTGACCTGGTTGTTTCATTTCACATCTGCTTATTGTTAGTTCACCGAAGCATGTTGAACTGCTCTTTCTCTTTGTGGTGTAGGAACCCTATTCTTTCCATGTTTCCCTAGCGTGTATGTTCTTCCTCATTAATAACTTATACCATCTTCACCACACTCTGATATTGCTTGGCCACATGTGTTCTGGTTTTCATATGTGAAATGTCAGAGGGCACCTAGCATTGTCCCCAGAAGCATATTATCCTAACCGTTTTGAGGAGGGCTCTTGCTACTGCTGTTGCTGTATTTCAATAGTCCTCATAATCTGAGGCCTTAAACTACAGTTTGATTTGTTTATGCATAGCTTCTGTGTAAAGCTATCATCACTATATCTTGTGGGTAGTGAACCCTATTCAGTGTGAGGAACTGCTTTTCTTGTCTCTCCTGCTGACCGTTCTGATCAAAGCACAGAAGACCAAAATGTGAGATAAAAGAGGCAAGGGTTATTTACAATTTGGAAGTTGCTTGCAGTGAGATATGACATAGCACTCATACAGAGTCTTACCTTCTGTGCCACAGGAAAGTATAATGGGTACATGCATTTGGGAAAGGGCTTCCTTTTGCAATCAGGGCCTCCAAAGGACTTGGGTGCAAATATACTGGGAACAGACTCTTAGAGTTTCTATGGAGCCATTATTACACAAAAATTGCCTTGTCAGATGTAAGGATTGTTTGCAGGCAAAACTCATTTGCCCATGTTGAGCTACAGCCATGCAGCTTGTGCACTACGTATGCCTTCTTCTGAAACTGAGAATGTGTGACTTGCTCAAGATTACCCAGTGGGTTTCCATGGCACAACAGAGATTCAAATCCTGCTCTCCTGGGATCCTAGTCCAACACTATACCATGCTGGCTCTTGGTATCTTATTTGGCTAAGGGGCAAAATTCCAATATGGAAAGCATTTCAGGAGCTGCATTCTAGCAGTGGATCTAGCTTAAGGACATGGTGCATATCCAGGGCAAAGCAAATAGGGAGAATATATTTCTTGGCAATGAAGACATTTTCTCCACAGTGTATAGCTCAATTCTATGCATGTTTTAATCTGCCTTAGTGCAACAAAGCAGAGCTAAGTTCCATTGAAGAATTTCTGTCTACAAAATATAGGTAAGTTATGTAAAGAACATCCTAGCCCATTACATTGTTACTCCTGATTGCTGATTGGAGATAACAGCAAAGGAAGCTTATTAGCCACATGGGAAACCCCAATGGTCTAATATGACCCATGGGCCTGAGGTTCCCCATCCCTCTCTTACAGCATCCCATATAAAGGTACAACTTTCTGCCCTAAACAAGTACATACTGCTTGTGAACTAGAACTGTGATATACCACAATCCTTCATTACAATTCAGTTCCATTCATAATTTCTTGAAAACTCACTAGTGTGTGTATGAACTGACTCTGTTGTAATGAGATGAGGTGAGATGAAAGCTCAGACACTTACAAATACACATATGTGGGCCAGAGAAGAGAATGAGTAAGACTGGGCAGACCCAAGTTTAACATTATGGAAGTCTCTGAAACTAGATTCACAGGTGGTTAGAATAGATTAATTAAGAAAGGCTGAAGGTGCTGCAGAAGGTACAGCCGAACCTCAAACCCCCTTACTGGGATTTGGGGGAAACCAGAGATTGAAAAATCTTCCTAATGGAATGATGGATTTCAGCAGAGGAGATAGAAAAGTCCTTAAATGAGTCTAGTTAGTGAAAGTTGCACATCTGTAAGTGCTGCAAGAAATTCATTTCATCCCTTTTATCTGTCAGTAAAGAGAGAGCTGAAGTGCAAACTTGCCCAAGCTCCCTTTACACTTCTGCAAAATGAAATGAGTTCTCAATGAAAAGTTTGTAGTCTTTTCAGTGATTTCTGCAGAAAGAAAATGCCTGCAGCTGTTGGGGCGGAGCTCAGTGGAATCTGCCAACATTCTTCTGAGGCAAGAGCAAATGTAGTGGCGGGGGGAAGAACTGACACAGAGGAAGGGCACAAAGTCAAAAATAAATGTTTTTTCCCCCCTGGGCATACTTTCTAAATGTCTTTTGTAATTAAGATGAGGAACAGACAGAAGCACTATGCAGGTGTCTGCCTGCGCATGCATAGTGACTTGAGGTGACAGATGTGAATCTACCTGCAGGAATGACAAGGAAAAACCACAGGGAGAAGCAAAGTGCCTGGTGGGGAATTGCTCCTCAAAGCAATGTGGCTCACTTAGGAGTTCTCCTTCATCGGGACCTCCTCCTCATGACTGCACCAAGGGGGAGATGAAAGGTAAGAGCTAGCATCAGGGCCCAACCTTCCTTGCACTCTCCAGGGACCATATTGCTATAGCTCCCATACCAGTTGGTTTGCTGTGTCTTATCCAGTTTCTAGACATATCATTCACTGCCTGTTCAGATCTTCATCTGGCCTGGATTCCAAGGTAGCTCATTTGTTGCTTTTTTCCTTGCTTGCCTGCTTTTCCAATTTGTTCTGTGAGAGATCAGCCTACCTCTACCTTTCCTGAGACGTCTAGTGTGTTTAGTCGATTACTGAAAACTCACAACTACAATTGACATTTGTTATCACCTTCTCTGAATTCCTCTCTCAGGCCATTTCCACACTAGCCTGTTATAGCGCGATGATTCCACTTTCAACATCCTCTGGAATCCTGGGGTTTGCATTTTCGGATGGGGCCTGCCAGCCCCTCCTGAAACTGCAAACCCCAAGACTCCAGAGGATGTTGAAAGTGGAATCATTGTGCTATAACAGGCTAGTGTGGAAATGGCCTCAGTTCTCTTGGTCAGTACTAGAAGTCTGCAGGAAAATGTAGTTTTCCAAACAAGGAACTCCTTGCAAAGATTGCACAGAACACAAAGGAGCCACTGGAGCGAAGGAGGAGGGAAGCAAAAAAGCAGGATAAACATTGCAATACAATGGCCATGTCCGCCCTACACTGTTATAGTGCTATTATTCCACTTTCAACATCCCATGGAATCCTGGGGTTTGCCATTTAGGGAGAGGCATTTAGAATTCTCAGCCAGATTGCTCTTTGGCCTCAGTAAACTACAACCCCCAGAATTCCACAGGATGTTGAAAGTGGAATAATAGCACTATAACAGTGTAGTGCAGAAATGGTTAACTGTTAGTACAGTCAGCCCTCCACCTTTGTGGGTTTCACTTTTCTGGATTTGCTTATTCACGGATTATCTGCTGTCACCTCTGCTGCCTCCCTATGCCGTTTTTAAGAGGGACTGCAAACCTAATGAGACTGAGTAACTGCAAACGAAGCTTGTAACTCCCTATTAAAAATGGTGTGGGGCAGCAGTGGAGGTGGCAGGAAGCCCCACCAGCCCCCCACTTCTGCCTTGTAAAGGAACCCCAATGCTTCAAATGCTTCACACTGGGTTGAATATGGTGATTATACTTTTTTGTGTGTTAAATATGGTTTGGGAGGGCCTAGAGTTATTCACAGTTTTTCCACTTTCATGGGGGTCTTGTGCCCCTAACCCTAGCAAATGTGGAGGGATGACTGTAGTAAAGGTACCATGAAACCTTTATTTTTTAATGACTTTGTTGCTGTAGTAATATTATGCATTGTTATTATGTGTTTAGGGAAAAAAATCAAGTCCCATTATGTAAGGGGCACTTGGAGTTCTCCCACTACCTCCTGTGGGATGAAAAGAGCCCTTCCCATTTCTTCCACCTTCTCTCCCTACTTTACTCTTCTTAACTGTCCTCTGCTTAAATTAAAAGCTCTTTAAAGGACTGCAAGCACATCTACAAGGGAGGCAAGCATGGCACAGAGGCAAGGTGAAGCAAGCTGGGGAGAATGGAGGGAGGATGGGAAGTAGAGTAGGTGGATACAAGGTGCAAGTGAAGGGAGGTATGACAGCATAGAAGGTAATGGAAGGGAGGGAATGAAGGGTGAAAGGTGCAAGTGGTAGAGTGCAAGAAAGAAGAAAGGGAAGTGGGGTAAAGGTGTGAGGTGAGGCCGGGGAAGGGAAGGGAAGGGAAATGGAAAGGAGGGTTGGGAAGGTGAGAGGTGCAGCAGCAGAGTCCAAGGAGCAAGTAAAAGTGGCATAAAGTGGCATAAAATGCAAGAGAGGAACTAACGGTGTTACAAGGACAAGCAAGATATGAATGGAAGGAGATACAAGTAGAGGAATGCAAGAAAGCAATGGAGGGGGGCATGACAACCATGCAAGGTGTGACAAGGAAGGGAGAAAGTGTAGTAAGGAAGGGAAGCATTATGAAGACAAGGGATCAGAGATGGTATAGTGTGAGGGTGTAAGGGTCAAAAGAAGTTGGTACAAAGTGATGCAAAGTACAAAGTAAACAGGTAGGTTTTATATATTTGTCCTTATTTTCCTCTATATCTTCCACTGTGAATCATATGGTAGTCATTCTCAGGAGCTTCTTATGATATTTTCATGGATCTTTTCACTATCAGTGAAGAAAATGACCAAAAAACACCTCCCTTCCTCCCTTCCTCCCTCCCTTCCTTCCTTCCTTCCATTTGTATGCCACCTTTTCTTCCAGAATGGGACCCAATCTGATCTGATGAGAATTATGGTAGCATTAGAAGTGCCTGTGTGTGATGAAATTTTCAATGCTGCTGCTGATTACCACTGTTCCATCAATGTGCATAGCCACTTTGCATGGTTCTTGTAAGCTATATTTGTGAAGAGGTAGGGATAGCCCTAAGTCACTGGTAAATTCCATACATTTACATAGTTTTACAATAAAACTATATAGTCTGATACTACTTACAAATCAGTTACAGATCCATAACTTCAGATTATGAGCCTGCAACTGCAATACTGAATGCCAATTAATATTCATAATGGTAGCTTGCATAATAAACAAATTAGCTGCCTGGATTTTAGGGGCCAAAACATGGCAACCCTAAATATTTGGGAGCTCTGTAAGTCAAATTTAGCATTTGGGCCAGAGATTCCACATCATAGCCCTACTATCTCCAAATGCTGTTAAAGAAGTATAACCCTCTTGGTGCAATTCCACAGCACTTCAGACATCATGGAAGAAGCTGCATATAGAAATAATTCCTGTAAAATTTTCTCCTGAAGTAAAATGTTCAATCACAGAAGCCCCCTTAAGATTTCTATGAAATTACAGTAAAATAAAGCCAAACCTCTTGGTCCTGCCCTCCTCATGGGCTAGGCTGCTCCTCTTATGTGATGTCCATCTATGCACTGAACATGGACATCTTCACAGGAGGTTCAGACTTCCATGCTTACCATATGTTTTCCAGAGTAGAGTCAATGTGATACCAGGACTGGGGCTAGGAGGTACTGTCTTGCTTCCTTTCATTCACAAAGAGCTTTTTATGTGATTAATGTGTAGATCAGGCTAGAGAAGCAAAGCAACTTCTTGTGTTGTTTGCTGTTGTTGTTTCCTTTTTAACATGAGGATCTCTGTTCAAAAACACTGTTCCACCTGAAGTATGAAGCTCTGCAACCTAGAAAGTGTGTAGCACTGTGTGGTTCTGCTGATGATGTAGGTTCGTTTGAGCTGGCTGACCAAATCACCATCAACGGGAGACGATATTTATCTGCAACCCACTGGCTCATCTTTGTTGAAAGAGTTTTGTGTTGGCACGCAAAATTCCATGGTTGATGAATGAGTCTCTTGCCTTCTCCACCATGAGCCCAGAGACATAAGGAGTCATTATGGGCAGGGATAAAAAAGGGAGGAAGGGGGAAAAGAAATTTAAAAGGGTGGAGAATGAAAATGTGCACAGGCTTTGAATATGCCCCTGAAAGGTGAAGCTTAGACAAGCATAGAAGCTGAACTTCAAACTGAGGACATGGCACTCTAGGGAGCTAGAGGGACTGGAGAGAATGTGCTAACGCTGCCCACATTTTACCTCTTCCCTTAGATAAAGAGAGGAATGTGGTTTCCAGTGCTGTTGAACAACAACCTACCAGCACAGTTTTGGGGGTGGTGATAGCTTTATGATTTTTCCCCAGCCATTAGAAGCAACACAGGAAGGAGAAGAAAGATGAGATTTCTCTCAGCACTCAAACCTTCCTCCCTAACTGCAAAACAGGGAACTGCTGGCATTTTGGAATCTACAACTCGGCAAAGCACATGCTCCAGAATGCTAGGTTGGGATGTTGAAATAATTTATGTCTGGAGGATGTCATTTCATCACTATGAAGGCCTTCAGAAACAAACTTCAACAGCCTTAATTTTCCTCTTTTGCTGGAACATATCTCATGCCTGGGAGGGAGGGGTAGAAACAAAGGAAGGAAAAGATGAAAGGGGAACAAAAAGGGTTGCAATTTGTGGAAAGACCACCCCACTGATGCAGTGTATTACTGGAGGAAAAAAGACACTGGTAATAGGCCTAGGGATGGATAGATCAATCTATTCTACTTTTGCCCATGTTCATTCATAAGTTGTTCCATCGTGTTTCTGCACTAATGTGAAGATTTTTTTAAAAAAATGTCATAAAAACAATATTTCAGTATGTTTTAGGGTAAGATATACATACAGTGGCCTCTCCACATTTGCAAGGGTTTGGGGTGCAGAACCCTCGCAAAAGTGGAAAACTGCAAATAACTCCCCCTGCAATCCCCTCCCATTCTGATCTGGAACTCCCTCCTCCTAGCCTCTGGCCCCAGCAGTCTGGGAGAGGGGGAAGAAAAAAGACAAGGTAAAGCGTTTACTGTTATTTTCCCCTCAGACAATGAAGAGAAGAGCAGAGTGCTGAGTTCTGGCATTCTAGCTACTTCCAGTTGTCATCTTGAGATTCTTCCCAAAGGGGAAGGATAGGAACAAAGAAAGCATCTAAGCAGTCAGCAGCCATTACACAGCAGAATGTGTAGCTACATGGCAGAAAGGACATGCCTCCAGCAGTGGTGGGGGGGAGCCTTGCCCACCCAAAAGGAAAAAATGTCAATTTTAAACACAAGACTTGCAAGCCTGGGGTGAGGAATGCAAGGGAATGGGAGGAGAAGTTGGGGAGGCAATTCATGAAGGTCAAACCTGTGAATGTGGAGGGAGGACTGTACTGTAAACGCTTGAATAATATTTCAAAATACATTTAAATATGTATTTTATTTATTTATTTATTTGGAATTTATATGCTTTATCCTAAATATACACAAATGCACATTTTACTCCTAAATATGGATGGATGGATGGACATAGATACACACACACACACACACACACATACACAGACGGGGGGAGAGAGAGAAAGAGAGAGATGATAGTAACTTCACTTCAGTTTCCTTAACTGACAACTGCTATGGATGAATGAATAATCCAAAGGAAAAAGGTGTTCCCTTCTATGCATTTGCCCAGGAAGTATAGCAGATCACCTCAGTATACTTAAATATGGATTGAACAAACTCTTCAAGTATGTTAACCTTGTGTATACATTCAGTGATTTATTTATTTTAAAATCTTTTGGTTTCACTCTATACTTCATTTATTAATTCATGTAATTTGTATGCCCCTACTCCTTGGATAGCCCATGCATGTGAGTGAAGGGAGTCCTATTTGGGGGGAAATGGTCCAAGGTCCAATAATGTCATGCTGCTTAACCTATAATGATGGAATACCCCACCTAAATTGGTAAAGCATCCCTACAGAAGGTTTTCTCCTCGGCTAAGTTCAACATTCTCCCCTCCGATCTATTAGATGGCGGATACAACAAAACCCCCAAAAATAACAGAGCCTCTCCTAATAATAATGTTAAAACTGATTCTCTCCTGCATGTTCTTTTCCATTTCAATTAATACAAAGGGCCCAGAAAGGATTTAATATATATTCTCATGATTAGACTTCAAACTTCTAATGAGTCAGTCAATGAATAAATGGTTATGATTCTGAATCTGGCTATTCTTACCAAGCCAATGAGTTTTTTTAAAAAAATTATACACTTTTTATTTAGAAGTATATGAATTTTAATTATTAAAAGATGCATACTTACGATGATGATTTCATGTTTTAATGGCCTCTTGACTGTAAATAAAGATTGGTAGATGCAGCCTATCCTAGCAAGGTGTAGTCAATGAATACTCCTTAAGCTATCTGATGTGTGGCACTGGAAGGTTTTCTTTTCTTTTCTTTTCTTTTCTTCTCTTCTCTTCTCTTCTCTTCTCTTCTCTTCTCTTCTCTTCTCTTCTCTTCTCTTCTCTTTTCTTTTCTTTTCTTTTCTTTTCTTTTCTTTCCCAATGTGTCAGATATCATCATGATATTTGTGCCCATTAAGTACAAATGTTTCTTTCTGTTCTGGAAACTTATCACAGACTGCAAACCAATGGCTCAACTCTCCAGACTACTACTGTGCGTAACCCTGTGGTATATCTTTCACTACGATGTAAATAAACCACTAGAGTAGGAACAAATGAATCCATCAGTTTCATTTTCTTTACTGTTTGGATTTTTTTAAGTCTCAAGTTCTTTCTGCTTCTTTAATTTGTCTTGTTTACTTACTTACTTTCATTTTAAAATATTTATCCTCCTTTTCCCCTCCAAGAAAAGGAGGTGCTTCAAGTAGCTTAGAAAATATAAAAGGACAACAACCTGGATACTCAAACGGCAGAAGCAATCAAGTTAAGAAAATCAAAAGTTATATAAGAGTCAATATTTTCTAGATGAAAACAAGACATGGCTAGCTGAGCTACATCACAAAAGGATGGACATCACTTCTAAATCACAAAAGGGAATAGGTAGGCAACAAGAGGACAAATGTTAATAATGAGAAAGAATACACAAAACTGCTATTTTAAGCAAAGTAGCCCTAGAATTTATATACTGAGTTTAGGAAGGGCAAGTCTTAGGCCCTTTTCGCATGGTATTTTGCATGCGAAAGGCCCCTGGAGCGTCGTGCGATTGTGAGAAGCGATCTGCACGACTCATTCACAATCGTGCAATGCTCCAGGGTAGGGCAGGTGCCAATTGCGCACCTTTTCATTTTCGGCTAGAAGCTGAAAATGGTGCACGATTGCGCATTGCTCCCGGGCCCTGCGTGCATTTACTTGGTGTACAGAGCCTTCAGAGCTGTACCAGTTGCGCTTCCGGTCCCAGGCTGCACTGCAGAAGAAAAAGGTGGGGCTCTCGCACGAGCAGGCTGCTCGTGCGGAACCGAAGGACCCTGAACGTGCGAGCCTCTCGCCAGAGGCTGCTCGCACCATCCCCACACCCCAGCACCAGAAGACAGTAAGGTGCGGAAAGGGCCTTAGTCCCCTCCCCTCCCCTCCCCTCCCCCTGCTTAGTTAGCTGAATGCAAACTGCTTATGCATTTTGAACTAAGGGCCTTTCGACACGACACTGTTATAGTGCTATTATTCAACCTTCAACATCCTATGGAATCCTGTGGTTTGCAGTTTAGGGAGGGGAATTTAGAATTCTCAGCAAGAGAGCTCTTTGGCCTTAGTAAGTGACAAACCCCATAAATTCCACAGGATGTTGAAAGTGGTATAATAGCACTGTAACAGTGTAGGGCCTTAAGTTTGCAGCAATTGAAATAAGTCAAGGATAAAGGGATAAGTGAGAGAAGGAGGCATTTGAAAAGCAGCAGAGAAGGTGAGGTAGTAGAGGATTAACTGGGGCTGACCCTACCAAATCAGGACAATTGGAGCATATGCAGTCAGTAGGATAGTCAAACGCTTGTTAAAAAAGATATATAGTCACTTGCTAGTGGGACATAGTATCCTGAACACAAGTCAGCAAGTGCCTGAGGTAGCAGGTTGTTGGTGTGTAGGAGTGATTCAGTAGTCAGTCAAGTCCTGATCAGTCCTGAGTTGTCTGAGGAATATGAAGAGAGAAGCATGAAGGTGGTTGTTAGCCAGTCCAGAAGTGGTATCAGCAGGTTAAAAGTCCAAGTACATGAACCAGCAAAGAGTAAACAGAATAGTCCAAAACATAGCTAGTCGAAGGTGAGGACAAACCAGGAATGTGAAAGAGTACTGCCAGGCAACCAGACAAGACAGTTATCAGCACTAACACTGAGAGGGAACTGCCAGGAAATTTATCAGCAGCTCCTTCAAGGCCACAGCTGCTTAATTAGTGGCTAATTAGACCAGGATTTATTATTTAAGCAATGCAGGCTTGCCGTTGTTCCCTCCATCTCTCAAAGTGTGTCATCTTCAGTATCTTCTACCTCTGCCAAGTCCTGCTGGGGAGCAGGATCCCATACTGCCACAGCCCCTGTCTCCTTGGACTCAGAAGGAGCTGAAGCTTTCTTGACAATCTGCTTCCTTTTCATCAGAGTTCTCCTGGGGTAAATTATGACACACAGAAATGACATAACCTGCTGGAGTTCCACAAAAAGATGCAGCCACTGAGAAAGCCTTCTTATGTCACAAAGGTATCTCTGAAACCAACAGCACAGACAGGTAGATGATGAGTTGCTAATGGCTTCCACATCAGTGGAATGGTGAATCTACTTCAGGGTTTAGTCTGAAATTTAAATGAGTCAACCAAGTGGCTGGGCCAAATCCCTCCAAATAAGTTCTAAAACTTGGCTTTGGATTAAAATTCAGAGTAGATTCTCCTCCCCATTGATACAGGAGGCCCCAGCTTCTTTTGAGGGCAAACTCACATAGGAGAGGACATCCCTTCAGGTAACTAGTAGTCATGACCAGTTCCTTAAATTGTATTTGGAAGTGAACCAACAGCCCAATGCAGTTGATACACTAAAGAGATCACAGGGCCCAAGAATTTATTACAGTCAAAAATTTAGCAGTAGCATCCAGTATTTATTGATGCTTCTAAGTAGATTTTAGGTACAGTCCTGTGCAAAATACACTACAGTAATCCAGTTGAGATATACTGTAATTGTTGCATGTCGAACCATGATCAAGTTGTAAGCTGTTTTGACTTCATGGGGGAGAAATAGTTGTACTATAGTTTGTAATGACATTTGAAAATGTTGATAAGATTTTTTTTAAAATGAAGCCAGTGAAATTCTCATACATCATCTCTGCCCAAATTCAGTAGGTGCAGCTATTTCCATCATAGAGTAGACCATGTTCTATAAAAAACAGCTTAGGGAGATGGGTATGTTTAGCCTGAAGAAGAGAAGGTTAAGTGGTGACATGATAATCATGTTTAAATATTTGAAGGGATGTCATATGGAAGATGGAGCAAGCTTGTTTTCTGCTGCTCCAGATATAGGACATGGAGCGATGGCTTCAGACTATGGGAAAAGTGATTCCACCTCAACATTAGGAAGAACTTCCTGATAGTAAGGCAGTTCTACAGTGGAATACACTGCCTTGGAGTGTGATGGAGTCTCTTTCATCAGAAGTTTTAAACAAAGGTTGGATGGCCATCTGTCAGGAATGCTTTGATTGTGTATTCCTTCATGACAGGGCTTGAATTCAATGGCTATTATGGTCTCTTCCAGCACTATGGTTCTATGATTTTACAATGTTTTATCTGCCTTCTAGGAAGCTTTTAAAGGTGATAAGCTTGGCAGGACACGGGAAGAGAAAGTGGCAACCTCTGATTCAGCGTCAGAAGCATGGGGCCATTTCACACTGCAAAAAATATAACACAGTGATTCTATTCTAACTACCATGGATCTATGTTATGGAATCTTGACATTTCTGGACTATAGGAAGCCTAAGACAAAACCTATCATAATATGTATGTATGTATGTATGTATGTATTTGGCAACACTTGCTCAGAGGGAGTTTGCCATCACCTTCGTTTAAGGATAAGACTATGTGACTTGGGCAAGGCCATCCAGTGCAGTTCCATGGGGATTTAAACCTTGGTCTTCCAAAGTCCTAGCTGAGCATTCAAACCATTACACCAGGCTAGTTCTATTTGCAATTTAGGGAGATATTTAGAATTCTTAGCCAGAAAGCTCTAGTGCAGTGGTTCTCAACCTGTGGGTCCCCAGATGTTCGTGGACTTCAGCTCCCAGAAGCCCCAGCCACTATGGTCAATGCTCAGGGCTTCTGGGAGCTGAAGTCCACAAACATCTGGGGACCCACAGGTTGAGAACCACTGCTCTAGTGCCTCCCCAAACTGGAGTTCCCAGGATCCCATAGGAAATTCAATTGGATCCAAAGCCCTAAATTGATGGTTGATCCCAACTGGAGCAGAACTATTGAATCATTTTGATTTACCAATGTGTTGACTTACCATTCAACAGTAAGTTTAATGAGTCTGCTCCTTCTGGGACTAACTAATAGGATTCTAGTCACAGAGCTACATAATTAAATAGTGTAAAAGGTCCCATGGTTGAATACAGAGAGGTTCAAAACCAGATTTCAGAGTTTTAAGAGTTAAACAACAGATACCTCTTTTTACTTTCAGGCTCTTTTATGGATAAATTTGCTAATTTAGGTCAGGGGTTTTTTTTTTTCTGTGTGAAATTTCCATCTATCCTTCTCTTGGATCTGTGGGACCGAAGATTCCAGTCTAGGGTTGAAGGAAATGCAAACAAGCTATGATGTGAATTCAGAATAATTATTACTTCTTGCATCTGCAGGAGACTCCAGATTTGGACCACATTGATGTCTCTTTGGCCAGAAAGCTGAGCTTAATTTCCATGCGACATTGTTAATTGTTTGGACCACCAAAAGCAAAAACACAGCTCCTTTGGGAAAGGGCTGTTTATCTAACTGTAGGAAGTATAAGTGGTAGGACCCGGCTACCAGCTTATATACACCAGCGTATTAGTTTCACAGGCATGTTGGGTGCCTTTGTAGTCGATACAGTGCCGTTTTCCTAAATGCTGTATCTCAATAGTACATGAAGACAATAGCTCCTGATTTAACAGATTCCGAAACAGGAAGAATATTACAAATGTATATTGTACTGGAGAGCTGTAATCTATGAAAGGTACAAAAGGGCATTTTTGAACAGCACAGTCTTGCTGGCATTTTAAACAATGGTGGCTCCAAAGAATATACAAAGAAACTCCCCACAAGGCTGAAAATGACTGTGATCTTGGAGGTTTGTCACTGCTAACAAAAACATAAAGACTTGTTTTGAAGCCCTAAAGGAAAATGAAAGCCATCTAGCTGACAACACTGAATATTAGAAAGATCTGTCACGGTAATTCTTACCCCATTATGCTGAAAAGATGGTGTGGGATAATTGATCACTACCTTAATGTGGGAACTGGGATATTGGCTTCTTTTGATATTATTGGAAGGAGGAGGAGGAGGAGGAGAGAGAGAGCTGGCTTTGGTTGTAATATTTACATCTTGTTTTCTGTAACATGTTGATAATATTTGTAGGATGCATGCCAAATGTCCGGGTTGTTTGAAATCATTAGCTGATCATGTTTTAAAATATCCAAATAGGTAAGTGAGCAGGGAAGAGACACTGCTGGTACAGCATCCCTTTAGCTTCACATTCAGAAAGTTACTAGTATCCTTAATGATATGTTGTTTCTAGTAGGAGACTCAGGACCTTTCCACACTACAATGTCACAGTGCTATTATTCCTCTTTCAACATCCTGGGGTTTGTAGTTTACTGAGGCCCAAGGGCTCTCTGGCTGAGAATTCTAAATTGCTAAACTGCAAACTCTAGGGTTCCATAGGATGTTGAAAGTGGAACAATAGCACAATAACAAAGTAGTGCGGAAAGGCCCTAAGTGGGAAAAAGAGTACATGAGAGCCTGTATTCCATGAATGTACAAGAGGGGAAAGAGAGGCCTTTTCTAGCCCATCTTGGAACAGGCTATACACCAACTACACCAGCTTCCCAGATTTTGAAAATCACCAACTTTTTTCCTTAGGATCCAGTTTTAATAAAATGGTGTTCATCTAGCCGATTATTGAGTTGAGATAGCAGCACATCACCACATCCACACCCATAGCTGAGGTTTGTGTGTTCTCTATGATCAACCTGTTTTCCCTCCCCAAAGTGGTATGTGCCTCAGTAATCTGAAAATTATGCCTGCATTTATCTTCCAATGGCCAATCACAAAACAAAGCATGTTAAACGCAAGATAGGCAGATGATGAAAATCGTCTGCTATGACAAACTGATGTGTTTCAACTCCTGAGTGAGTGCCTTTTCTAAAAATATAAACTTATCGGGTTAAATTTGATCCTGAATCTGATGACAAAGAAAAAGAGAACTGGACCTTTGGCAGGCAGTTTTGAATATATAAATAATCCTCAGGAAGTAACATTGAACTTTTGAATTAATTATCATAGATGTTGATCACCTTGCAGACAAACTGTCAGCCTATGCTAAAAGGAGGGAAAAGAAAACCTCTATTTGAAGTGATGGGGTAAAAGCCAGGAACTGTGGTGTGAAGTATTTTATTTAATCCTAGCATGAATAAAACAGAATAGAAAAATAAAATATTGTAACCAAATAGTTATTATAACCAAGGCAGCTTCAGAACTGAGATAGACTTCATTACTGCTATATCTGTTCTGGTTAGGGCAGTGGTGGAAAACTGCACAAGGGTGGGACTAAAGCCAATTCCCCCTCCTTGGCACACTAGTACATTGCAACACACCGGAAATGATGGCATGTCACTTTTGGTCACAACTTTTTGGTGCTGTTAGGCTTGAAATTTGGTACTCAGTAGCTTGCTATAGAATTAACACTTGTTATTGATTAGTATTTGGGCACCCGGGGCTCATCAAACAACCTCATGTTGTTCTGCTTAGTACATGTCAGTGGTCAGTATGTGCAGAAAGAAAGGATACTGCCAACGTCAAAGATATCTTTGGGAATGACCCAGGATGTTAACTAGAACACTCAGTCTTGGGAAAGTTAAGAGTCAGATAAAATGTAACTTGTGTACAAGCTGTCTCTACTAATGCTGATGCATAAATCTTTTCTCTTATGTAAGCATGAAAATGGTATAAAAGAGGAAGCATGGCAGAATAAAGACATCCTTCCTTTTCACTACTGTTAGTACGCTATACTGAACACAGTCTTGGTACTTAGAGGGATCCTTTGACCAAAGTTCTGTGTGTGAGTGTGTTTTCTTTTATGCTTCTACTTTTACTCTTCCTACCTTGCGTTTGAGGGTTCAGACCTGCTCTGTGTCCACCTGGGGATGTGGCAAGGTGTGGTTTGTGTGGTTTGTTTACCCACCCTAACAGTGGCTCTTATCCCAAATAGGCTGTTCAGGGGATTCTGGAAGTCCAGAGTCAGGCCACCAAACAGCTTCCTCACATTTAAACAAATCCCCTGAAAAAAGTCTTTAAAAGTTACATTTGGAAGGCGCTGAGGCGGCTTAGGGGACTGCCAGGTGGCTTTATGGGCCCATAAAGTGTGGTTTAGAGTTGGGGCTTCTGAAAGGTATTGAAAGGACATTTGGATAATTTATAATAAAACAGTTTTTCTTAATATTTCCAGTGATGTGAATTCTTTTCTATACTCCCTATGCTTAGACAGAAGGAAAATGGGACCATATTTCAAGTCAACGTGTTGAGGACAGATCAAGGATGCCAAGTTGTATTCTCAAGAAAAATTGCTTAGAATATTACTTTGCTATATTTGGAACCCTTCCAATGATTTAAGAATTGTGGCATTAGATACCACATTTGTCTATTTTGTTACACAGGTAGTATAATCTGGCTTGTGATACTGTTCTTGCTATGAAATATGATTCTGCATGTGTAGCAGATAGCTATGTCTTGGTTTTTCCTTTCATTAATTACTCTATAGAACAGTGGTTCTCAACCTGTGGGTCCCCAGATGTTCATGGACTTCAGCTCCCAGAAGCCCTGAGCATTGACCATAGTGGCTGGAGCTTCTGGGAGCTGAAGTCCATGAACATCTGGGGACCCACAGGTTGAGAACCACTGCTATAGAAGAAGCAAGTCTTACAGGGAACACAATGTGTAAAGAGGATGATCAAATCCTTTTGTCTCTCTAACTGCAGCCAAGAGGAAGGATCCTAAACATGGGCAATGGGAATGTATCCTCTAAACATCCAAGCCATGCCGTAAAGATATGGATTGGGGTTCTCATTATGATAGGGGAAGTCTTCTCTCCTTCCATATATGCTGTGTTCCCCATTAGAATTACATGGCTCCCGTGCCTCTAACTGCAATTGTTATGTGCCTTCAAGATGACTCCAAATTATGGTGACCCTATCATAGGATTTTCTTGGCAAGATTTATGCAGAGGAGATTTATGCATCTATTCTTGGCAAGATTTATGCTGGCTCCAAGCATGTTCCAGTATCTAGTACGAAGCATGCCCCTAGTCTCTGCTCCTAGTACCAGTAATTAAAGGTGCAGGGGAGGAAGGGATGAAGATATAGGCTTGAATCTTATTGGTTAGTCCCAAGTGTACCAATAGAATCAATCAATGAATGTTGAGTTAACATATTGGTAAATTTTGTTAAATTGAGAATATTTTGAAGATCTAAATTCAATTAATTCCAGAACTATTCCTGTTGGGACTGATAAATAACCACACTGATAAAAACTGTGTAAGGGTTATACAATACATGATCTTGGCAGCGAGTCTATTGTATGCTCAGAGATTGAAAGATCCAATGATTCCAGGAAAATTGGATGATGAAGCTATTGGATATGGCACAGATGGGTAAATTGACAACATTATTAAGAGATGGTTCTCTTATTGATTTAAAAAAAAAATTGGGAAAGAGTTACATTTTTTTTAAGATCAACTGGAGGAATACAGGTATCAAAAGGGTTTGATTAACAAGTAAGGTTAGATGTATTATGGCAGAACGTTACATTTTATGATATTAAGGACATTTATGTTTATAATGAATTATTTGCATAACATTGGATAAAGTTTTATTGATTGTTCTAAATATACTCAAAAGTACATAAAGAAATTAGAGGAAATATAGTTGAGGATTACCGATAGCCATTTTCTGAGGACTGTGAAGTAAAATTTGTATTTATTTTCCCCTTTTATGTTTTGGTTAGTATTAAGTTTAGTGTAGTTTGATAGTTTAGATATTTGTGCTTTAGTTTAGTGTGGTTTAGTCTGTATTTTGTCTTGAAGTTTTGTCCTATGTGTTATTGTTTTACTCTCTATATGTGGTTTCTTGTCTTTTTAAAAGTGCGTTAATAACAATATTATTTAACAACATGTTGGTAGTTAGGAGGAACAGTAGAATGTATGCATTCAGTAGACCTCAGAAAAGTTCCTTTTTTTTTTATTACAGATCCCCAAATGTCCCCAAGGTTTAGCATTAGCATTAAGGTTTAAATCCATTTGCTCAGTGGAGTAAGTGTTGACTTACCACTGAGTAAGAGTATAAAGAATATTTATACTCCCCCCCCAGTCTTTCTGAAAGGATGTCTCAGCATAGCAAGACACCTTGCTGGAAAAAGGATGAGTCACCATGAGAGAGCTGCTTTGGATATTTCAGGATTCTTTGTTGGAGAATACCATGTGTTTTGTGCAAAACCATCCCCACAGTTTTTCACACAACACATTGTTTTCTGTGCAAAAAAACACCAAATGAGTATTTGACAAAAATGACTGAAATACAAATAAATAAATAAATAAATAGTACAAAATTCTAATCATCTTACTGTTACCCTGTTTACTGGGGGTCCTGAGAGGGACCCCTAAATAACCAAACTATAAAACACAATTTTGGGGAAAATTAGCTGGAGCACTCACTTAAGCTAGCGAGAGGCAGGGTAACTTAGCGGGATCTTGCAACCCAGTTTCTATGGGGTCAGGTCAGTCAAGCAGCCAGATGGGTTTAAAGTAACAAAAATAATGTTTTATTGAGTACAAATATTAAAGACACCACAGTCATACAGCTAACTAAGAAATTAGAGGTTGAATTAAGGATAGGGACTTTGAGAGGAAAATGGATGATACGACACCTGTCTCGTTGTCCTGGAGCTCGGGAGAGAAGCCGGGGGTGCAGAGAAGAAGCTCAGCTCGATGAAGCTGAGGGGAGCTCGCCAAGCAATGCAGCAGCAAGATGGGTTGAAACTCAGAAGTGAACTGAGGAAGATCTCGGAATCAGGGGTTTTTATAGGGTGAATTGGGACTGCAGGCTATGCCTTACTCGGGGAGAATAATGAGTTTTGGGTGCGAGACAATGTCTCAGAAAGGTCACAACTTTGCATGATGGAATCAGAGCCTAATCAACAATAGTGTGGCCAGTATGCAGATGCGCTGCGCTTACCAGTGGACAGCACAACCTTTGTCCAGTAGCCTGCTCGGGGCAGGAAGCCTTTGTTAGTATCGCGCATATGTAATGAGGTGTTTGCCGGAGAGGTCCCTGAAGCGACGAACCGGCTATGTCTGGCCTGCCTGGGTGGGGAGTGGAATGCCCAGCAATTATCGGCCATGCCTGTTTGTGTGCTTGTCCGATGGCCTCGCAAACACATGGAGTGGGGTGGCAGGGGAAAGCCGAATGGTTTGATATCAAAATAATATTGGGTGCTATCTCTGGGTAGGCCTAGAGTGCAGTAACATTACCCAGCAATGGGGGTGGCAAAAAGAGAGACAGAGAGACTTTGAAAGTCTTCATTGTTGCATTCTAAGAATTAAATATGCAAAAAGTTGCATCACTGCCTTTCAGCAATGGATTTAATGGATCTACTTTATTTGGGACTAGCAGTTGGAGTTAGGCCAATTTCCAGTTTGGCCTTCATATGACAAATTTCAAGTTATTAGGGTGAAGGCCATTTCCCAACCTTTGCCAAACCTGGACCTCATGTTAGTCAGTGCACTAAGTACTAAACAGGGAATACAGATGCTCTAAATGGAAAGTTTATGGTTTTTAGCACACAGCATGCAAGATGGCGCAAGCTATTTTATTTCAACCGTTGCCTTAAACACTATAAATCTCCACAAATCTCTCCTTCTCTTTCAAAGGCGCATCTGTTTCTCATGGAAATGCTGTGGTGCTAACTGTTCTAGGCACCAGGTGTTTTTTATGATTACACTTAAGACCTGAGCCCACAAATTCTTATTTGAATGCATTTGTTCTCTTCTCTTATTGAAAGCAGTTTCAATAATAACATCACAGGGTTTCTTGTTTATTGTCATCCAGTTGTATCCTTCATGAATGGAGGCCTGTTCATATCCACAGAATATAGTATTTTCAGTCTGGGCAATATGTTAATATTTTAGTTTTCACTCTCGGCCTTAAAAAAAATCCTTTTAAAAAGTTGATGTAACCAAACCCAAAATGAAATAAATTCATTTCCAATCACCCTCTTGGCTGTCACCAAGAATCAAGACAACACTTTCTGGTTCATTTCCCAAGCAGTCCTCATCACCCATAATGCATTGCGGTGCCTGAACTCTCAGAGGATGCTGAATACCTTTGTCATAGTTGGAATTTGGAGCCCAACAGGAAACAAGGCCCAGAATCAGACATTTGATCTGTAAAGTTAACTTGCATCACACTTGAAGGTGTTTTAGAAACAAGAAAATGCTTAGATGTGGAACAAATGAATTGTATGCTTAAAAAAACCGAAGTTTGCCGCCCCCCCCCCCATTGCTTGAGATGAAAACATTTCTTTCTGGTCTGAGAAATTTTTAGTCCAATGTTTCATGATCAATCTCTTCTCTATAAATGAAAGGAAGTGGATTATTTCTTTATATAGCTGTCAGGGTAGGATACGTATCCAAAACTACAATATTGTAGTGGACTCATTAATCTCAGCATCAGCATCAACATCATTTTCACTGTCATCAGCAAACCCAGGCCAAGATTAAACATATGATTTTCTTTTCTTTTTCCCCAGAGGAATGACTGACAGACAATATATATATATAGTGTGTGTGTGTGTGTGTGTGTGTGTGTGTATATAGTATAGTATATAATTAAATTTCAAAATTACTTTGTTGGAGCAGCTCAGAAAGCTGTCTAATTGAGATACTTGTCTCTCAAGGCCGTCTTATTGAGGTGGTCAACCTCAGGCAGCAGATGCTAAGAGGCCAAAGCAATAATGAGGAACTGAACAGAGCTGTGCATACATGGGTCACCATCTTGTGCTTCTCCTGAGGTAGCAAAATGCCATGGGTCAGCCTTGCATTCTCAATCATTTATCCACAGTATTTGATAATCCAAAAATGTACCTACTGACATTGTTAATTGTCACTACCTGTTCAGCTTGGAATGCATACTTTACCATTGGTCTCCACTTAAAATGCAAGAAACCCTAAACAGGATTGTAGCCACAGGGGAGCAAAATTAGGGCATTGTTCTTCAAACAAGTCTGCCCCCTATTAAATTTTCCTTCAGTCGCAAATTTCCAACATTGCAGAGAGTGAATCATTGAACATTTTTCACACCTAGAACTCATATTTGCTTGCATTTCAATGGTAATTTTTTCTGCCCCTTTTCTTTGGATGTCCAATCTATGGCCTTTTCCACATTTTGTTTTTACAACAGGGCAGCGCGTCCTCCAGCGAGGATGTTTGCACTTGGGGGCGGACTGGGTCCGGACTACTTTCTGTAGTTTTGGACTTCAGCCCACTACGGAACGACCAAAACTGGTGGTTCGCCATGCTATTGAAAGACCGCTTAAAACAGGTCTTTCAATAGCCTGGCGTGCCCCACTCCATCGCTGTGCTCCTGTGTAGATCTGCAGGCTCACACCAGCGTGAGGCTGCAGATCTTCCAGGAGCGGGCTTCCGGCTGGCGAGCTTCTCCGGTTGGTGGAGAGCCTCCACCAACCGGAAGCTGGCATTTTCATCCCCAGAGCAGTGTGTAGCGTGGTCATGCACTGCTCCAGATCAGCGTGAATCGTCAGAGGGAGCACACCAGTCCGGTGAGTAAAAGAATGCCCTGTTTTCTTCCCAAAGTGCAAAAAAGCCCTATATTTCTAAGTGCCCAACTGAAGTTTTATGTTACTGCAATGCTAGAAATTTAGGGACTGAAGAAAATGTCATGGGGAGGTAGAATTCTTATGAGGGACAATGTCTTCATTTTTACTCCATTTGACACCTTCACTAGAGGCTTCTTTATTACTCCTCATTCATACTAACTTCTGAAAAGCTTCATAGTACACATCAGTGCTCAAAAGCCTGCACTAGGAGAAGGACAACCCAAGTCTCCAGGAGTAAAGAGAAACTAGAATTTGTGGACCCTTCTAAATCTATTTACCCACATGACAATAGCCACTGGTATAGGGATGGGGGGGCGATGGGGATGGTGCACCCTGGGCAGCACGTTTTTGGGGGCAGTGCTGCTCCTTGCCTGCCCCCTGTGCTCCATAGCCCTGCTCACATGTGCCAGTCCTCCATCCACATATGTCATAGCCCCGCCCATGTGTGCCATCACCCTGTCCATGCCACTCCGTCCCCACTCTTACTAACTCGTGCTAAGCTCCACCCCTGACAGTAGCTACGAGGTAGCCCCTGATCAGTCCATCCACTTCCCTAATGAACCAGGGAGAAAATATAGCAAAGATCTTCATATTGTGCTACAATGTTGACAAGACTACACCAGGGGGAAAAAAAGGCATATTGATCATTAACAACAAATTAAGCAACAAAACTATTAATATCAAATCTAAACAGGAGTTAGACAATATGCCTATTAAAGTCAATCAACAGTAAACAGCAAACATTGGAACTGTTTAAAAGGCCCATTTTGAAGAGATATATTTCCACATCTCTCCTGAAAATAGTTGGATTAGGCATTGACTGTGGAGTGTATTCTGTGGGAGCAATGCAGGAGAAAGCCCTCTCTCACATGCCCCTCAAGTGGACCTCAACTTCTGGAGAGAAGTGACTAGCAGAGTACCACAAGGTTCTGTCCTGGGCCCAGTGCTATTCAATATCTTCATTGATGACTTGGATGAAGGATTGGAGGGCATGCTGATCAAATTTTCAGATGACACCAAATTGGGAGGGGCTGCTAACACCACAGAGGACAGAATCAAATTTCAAAATGACCTTGACAGATTGGAGAGCTGGGCCAAAGCTAACAAAATGAATTTCAACAGAGAGAAATGTAAAGTCCTACAGTTAGGCAGAAAAAATGGAATAGGATGGAGGACACGTGAGTGGATAGCAGTACATGTGAAAAGGATCTAGGAGTCTTGGTAGATCACAAGCTGAACATGAGTCAGCTGTGTGATGCAGCATCCAAGAAAGCCAATGCGAGGGAAGTAGTGGAACCACTCTATTCTGCATTGGTTAGGCCTCATTTGGAATACTGTGTCCAGTTCTGGGCACCTCAATTCAAGAAGGATATCGACCAGCTGGAATGTGTCCAGAGAAGGGCGACCAAAATGGTGAAGGGTCTGGAAGCCATGCCCTATGAGGAGCAGCTTAGGGAGCTGGATATGTTTAGTCTGCAGAAGAGAAGGTTAAGAGGGGACATGATAGCCATGTTTAAATATTTGAAGGGATGTCATGTCGAGGAGGGAGCAGACTTGTTTTCTGCTGCTCCAGAGATTAGGACAAGGAACAATGGATTCAAGCTACAGGAGATCACTCGAACCTCGGGAAGAATTTCCTGATGGTCAGAGCTGTCCGGCAGTGGAATATGCTGCCTCAAAGTGTGGTAGAGTCTCCTTCTTTGGAGGTTTTTAAGCAGAGGCTGGATGCCATCTGTTAGGAGTGCTTTGATGGGTGTTCCTGCATAGCAGGGGGTTGGACTGGATGGCCCCTGGGGTCTCTTTCAACTCTATGATTCTATCTCTCCTGCCTACACATTATGTATCTGTCTTGAGTTATCAGGTAGACAGACTCTAGTACAGTTAGACTGCCTAAAGGGATTTGGAGCACAAGGGGACAACATAAAATCCAAGCCCATCCACAGGCTTATCTAACTTAGTAAGTGCAATACCCAGAACAGCAATAACAAGGAAAAGCTCAGTGATTGGCTATCCTGGCCTTATCTCTGGAGAGTACATCTCTGCTACTCCAACACAGCTTGTAAAGAAGGTGTAGTTGGTCTGGGCATTAGTCCAAAAGGATGGAATGTAGCCTTGTCTTGATTTAAACATTGCCATAATTTTTTTCATCTTCTCCCCCAAGTGCAAGGCACATGCCCTCCAAGGAATCTTTTACACACACACACAGAGGAGAGAGGAAGAGAGAGGTACTATTTGCCTACATATTTTTCCTTTCAGAAGGAAGAGAGAGAAAAAATGGGCATATGTCAGATGTTGGTCATACCAGTTAATGAACATCTGCTGTAATCTTGTAGTGAATAGCATTGAATTTTTTAGGAAAAGAAAGAAAAAAAGTAGAATAATTGTTTTCAAGCTCAAATTTGCAAAGGAAAACAAGAACTCACTGAAGGCTTATTAAGCAAAAAGGATTCTCAGCAGAGTGCACTTGGGCTGAAAATAATAAAGCCAGTGCAGTGTGGTCCCTTCTTGTGTATTTTTAAAAAGTGTGAAACCGGTATGCAAAAGAAAAACTATAGTCAGATTTGAGTGTTGTGGCTGAATAGGGTATAGGAACACGTGTAAGACACTTGAGGCAATGTGCATCAACCTCACCCCAATATCCCATCTCTTCCTCTCAAATCCTCAACTCACACCCACTTTTGTGTGAATAGAGGCCTTTGTCCAGTCTGAAAGACTGGGTGTATGCAGTGTATACTATGAGAACACTGTTACGGTTCTGTCCCATGGAATCCTAGGATTTGTAGAGTTCTAAGTACCTCACTGGGTTCTTAGAGCTTAGAGTAATTTTTCTCAGAGTTGGGATAAATTACTTTCTACTAGAAAGTTCTAATGAAATAGCTGCAGGGAATATCTTAGTGAATTCTAAGTACTGCAGCAGACTAAAAATCCCAGGGTTCTTCAGGACAGAGCCACCACAGTCAAAGCAGCATTAAACTGATGTAATTGTGCAGTGGGGATACACTTCCTGACAAAGCAATTTCCTGGATGGATGGAGGCTTCTACTTGAATTCAAACAAATGAAAATGGAAGCCCCCTTCAGAGTTTCCCACTTAACACCAGGAGCTCAGGGACTTGGAGTGCAGGGCTGGTTTGTACAAGAACACTGGGAATGAGACCAGAATGCGTACCATGTATCCCTTGAACATACTCCTATCAGATTTGGGACAAATTTCCTGTTTTGGACTACAGTTTCCAGAATGCCTTGGGATGAGGAACTTAGGGAAGTGTAGTCCAAAAAGTAACTTCTCTATGGTTTGGTTTCTAAATTTTATTTAGATGCAGTAACTTGACTTGGTTAAGTTTTGAAACAGAGAGTGTGCATACTGAACTTTCTGCCTCATCCAGCAACATCAGAGCCAAAGTCTCAGCCTAACACATAGCTGAGTCATTGGGAACCGTGTCACATCATCGCTCATGGCCCACATGCACTAGGTTAAAGAAGAGGAAGACCAGCGGCAGCCATAATTTCAACAACAACAACAACAACAACTTATCCTGAACTCACCCTGTGGTGGTTGTGGGATATTTTCTAGCACCAGTGAGAATTCAACTCTACTGTGAAGTGAACAAATGCACCATGTCCAAAGAAGTGTTTATGTCTATAGAATAAAGTAAATTCCATCCAGCTACACAGACTCAAAAAACTCTGGATCTCATTTGCGATCTTACTATCTATTCTTGCTGTCTAGGAAGATCCTTCTGGAGATCCTCACAATCCATTTTTTTTCTCAAGACTTTAAATAATTTAGGTTATCAGCCAACTTGGATACCCCACTTCTCACTCCAGCTCCAGACCATTTATGTACACAAGTTCCAGTACAGATTGCTGAGGGACCCCACTGCTCACATTCTTCTGTTGTGAGAAGATTTATTCCTATTCCCTGTGGCATTTTCATTAACCAATTTTCAGTCTGTAAGAAGACTTAGACCATGACAGTTCAACTTGCTGCCACGTCCATACTATAGAACCTTATCAAAAGTCCTTTAGAAGCCTAACTGGCACAGAGGATTTCGGAGAAATGTAAAATGGAATGTGACACTCTTAGTCTCTTTATTAAAATAAAATCTAAAACAAAAAACACTGTGGTCTCATCTGTGTAATGAAATACTCGTTCTTCCATTGTTGCTGTTGTTGTTGTTATGGTAGTGGTGGTGGTTGCAGGCCTTTAAGTCATTTTCAACTTACGGTGATCTTAAGGCAAATCTATCATGTGGTTTTCTTGCCAAAATTTGTTCAGAGGGAGTTTATCTTTGCCTTCCTCTGAAACTGAGAAAAGTGTGAGAGAGAGCGTGTGACTCCTTCAAGGTCACCCAGTGGGTTTTGATGGCTGAGTGTGGATTCAAACCCTGGTCTCCAGAGACATAGGCCATTTCTACCCTACACTGTTATAGTGCCATTATCCCACTTTCAACATCCTGTGGAATTCTGGGATTTGTACTTTACTGAGGCCCAAGAGCTCTCTGGCTGAGATTTCTAAATGCCTCTCCCTAAAATGCAAATCCCAGGATTCCAAAGGATGTTGAAAGTGGGATAATATCACTATAAGAGTGTATTGCAGAAATGGCCCTAGTCTAATGCTCAGACCATTATACCTACTGACTCTTTCTTCCTCACAAGATGCATAATACTTTGTTCTGAATCCACTTAGCAGATTCTTAGTCCATTTAGCAGATAAATGAAAGCAGTCACCTAATAACGTTGGGAAAAGAATAAAGAAATGAGCAAGAAGCAATATATAGTCTAGGGCCCTTTTCGCATGGCATTTCTGAAGCGAAAGGGCCCCTTGAGCTTCGTGTAAATGTGAGGAGCAGTCCACACGACGCACTCACATTTGTGCGATGCTCAAGAGCCTGACGCGTTTTTTCATTTTCAGCTCAAAGCCGAAAATGCTGCACAGTTGTGCATTGCTCCAGGGCCCCGTGCACACTTACCCTGTGTGCGGAGCCTCGGGAGCCGGGCCGGTTGCACGTCCTCTCCTCAGTGCAGCCTGGGAGGTCCCAGGCTGCACTGCGAATGGAAGAGGCAAGATGCTTGCGCGACCAGGAAGCAGCCGCAGAGCCCAAGCACGAGGGACGAGGAAGCGTTCCTCTGAAGGCTTCCTGCACGAGTCTCCCACTCCAGCACCGGGAAAAGGTAAGATGCGAAAAGGGTCTAGGAGTAAACAACAATCACTGTGGTTTTGTTATAGCAGTCCCTTACTAGACTCCTCCCAGGAGGTTCCTGTTTGTTTAGGAATGTTAAACACCTATGCTAATGAGAAACAAATATACTGCCAGCTCCATGGCTAGTCACCAACACATAATATCTAAAGTTCAGATAAGTGAGAGAAAGATAATTTCAGTGAACCGAGGTAGATACATGTGTAGCAATCTTGTTAAACATGCCTGAAACAGCTTCTCCAAATGCTAAAACCATGCAGTATTCCAGTACATGGTAGAGAAAAAAAGGTAAATTTACCAGTCAGCCTTTTCTGTGTATAGCCCAGTGTGTGAATTTGCTCCATGTGGAAATTAAAGAACCCAACCTGCTGTTACTTAGTAATATGCTAAGCCTGGAACCAGTATATTCCGTCCTTGATTAAACACTGAGATGACAGCATAACAACCAAGCCAAGCTTTGACATTTCCTCTTGACAATTTATGTATATGGCAGTTGGCTTGGGTTGTATAGCACTTTGATATCCCTTTAACTGCCATGACTCCTTCTTATGGACACCTAGGATTTGTAGTTTGATTGATGAGGTACTTAGAATTCTTTGCTAGAGAGGTGTAATGCTATAGTTCAGGAGAGTGCATTAGATCTTTACCTACAGAGAAATCTAAGTACATCAACAAATGGCAAGATCCAGGATTCCAAGGTAATGAGCTATATTATTAAAGTGGTATCAAACCACTATAATTACGTGGTGTGGATACACCAACTTCACTGCCTTTTTAATTTCCCAAGTTTAATTTCTGTATATTGCCTATTTAAGAGGCAAACCCATTAGCAGGGAAAGAAGGACATGTCACCCTGGGGCAGTAGCCAATGAGAGCAGCTGGGACCAGCTTCACCTACTCAGAGATAAGGATGTCATATTCTAGTACCCCAAACCCAGGCAAACTCAGACACATATTACACAAATTATTTGTTCATTATGCCAATAATCTGGTGGGCTGGGAAAGGATTGACCAAAATGCATTTCCCCTGATTTCCCATCTAAGACCATACTCTTCAAAATTGCTTTCTAGATTAGAAACACTAAAGCGGTGCTAGAATTCTGTTGTTGTGCTTGTACTGGCAGTTGCCCTTTTGCCAAGGTCATGGAGCAAGAGAGAGGGAAAACAGGCAGAAGCTGCTGGCTCTGAGCAGCCAGTTTCTCCACTGCTTTATTTTCTTCATGGCTACTGTGCTCATAGCCTTTCTTCTCCTGATTGGTAATTATACCATCATAGTGCACCAATAGGATTCTTTCCTGGGTTTTCTTAATTTTTTTTTAATGCAATATATAGGTGCACAGCCTATGGCTCCTAGGCCATATAGACCCCTCCAAAGTGTTTTATGTGGCAGCATGATCATTTCCCACTTTTAATCAGCTTTTCATCTCACATGTCTCCTGGACCTTTAACAGTTGCAGGAGATGCAGATATTCAACAAGGATATAGGTCAATGAGTCAGTTTAAAACTTTAAATTGTTAACATCCTGAACATTTCAGGCATACTTTTGATTTTCTTTTTCACTAAACACAGTGTGGCAGTAGCTTGCAAACAATAGGGCAAAATATGTCTTGCCTTGTGTCCTGGCTTTTACAATGCCTGTAAAAACCACTCTTTTAAAAAAAGAAAAGCAATCTGGAAATCTCGATCAGCTAATTGTGTAAATGGGCATCAGGCAGCGTGGTTATAATCAGGTAAAACCCAGCCTACCAGTCAATATGGCAGTCCTAGAGACAGAACAATCTTGAGCTAATATGGCCAGATCTGTAAATAGGAGATATTATTTTGAGTATTTGTGACTATTTTTAGTGATGCTTGTTAGTTGGCTTGAGAGCTATTTTTAATGGAAGGTCAGGGTAAAAAAAAAATGCAATAAATAATGACTTGTTGAATTGTGAATACTCCTTTTAAAGGTCAAAGGTTGTTGCTTTGTGTTTCAGTAGGTAATAATAAATATTTGGTGTGTACAACATTTTTCTATATTTAAATGTCCCAGTGTAGTGTTGCTATGGGGACACTATAAGGAATAAATATAGCAGCTGTCATTGCCCGTGTTGATTTGGCATGATGCTGAACTAAGTACTAGACTAGTGGTAGCTACTAAACAGAGTTGGCCAGCAATCATCAGAACACAGCTGTCTGATATTGCCACCAGGTGAGCCTACTTGGGGAGAGAAATTGTCTATCGAAGGCAGCATGATCATAATGGTTGAAAAATTTGCAGTTTCTTCACATGACCAGTACAACAGAAAGCCACTGGGGATATGAGACGTTGAGTGGTGTAATTGCCTTTACACAGAAAAAAATACTAGAGGGCAATGGCAGTTGCCAGGAGGGGTGAACCCATGGTTCTAGGGACACATCTCAACATTTATTGTAGAATATGGAGCCATACATTCCTGGATTTCGTGCTCCAGTAAGGGGCATTGCAAAAACAGTGTTGCTACTGGTAGGGTTTCCCAAGTCAGATAAGCTTTTGGTGAGTAACCAGATCAAAGTTGTCAGCAGCTACTGGACGCAGCAGTAGAGTGTGTGTGTGTGGTGGTGGTGACATTGGTGGAGGTTCACTCACAGGCAATGACAATGGCATGTTAGCTAACTCCAAAAGAGAGGAAAGGATTGGGGAGAACTAAATTAGTTCTAACCCAGATAAAGCAAAGAATGGGCTGAACAAGTACTGGGGTGGAGGAATAGTGTGCAGGTGAGAGTGGAATAGTGGATTTGGATCCAAGTGAAACTGGATACTTCCACTAGTGGGTTATACAGAAATTTCTGGGGGAACAAGGGACAACCAACTGTGAGGAGATCAGGGAAGAGATAAGATCAATTTTTCTGAGAAACAAGTGAAGTTAAAACAAAGTGACAGCAAAAAGATTGACCAAGAGACAAAACAGAATTAGAGAATGTGCAAAGTTAGTTGTATTGCCCTATAGATCACATTTGAAAAAGAGTGAATTTCAGCTTGAGCTGTGAACTATATCTAAAAAATATTAACCATGCAACTGGGATTAAGACGTAATCAAAGATTTGTGCAAATAAAATGGATTTTGACATTTGAGGGTTTTCGCTGGCACCAACTGGATTAAAATTCTTCATGAGACAATACTTTGACGTTGCCAACTTATGAAGTCAGACTGTGTAAAACAGGATATGCAAATCAGAAATGACTCATGTTCCCCATCTTTATGTATGTCTTAACACAGTGTAAGCCAAACACACAGATATACACAATTCCTGCCACAGTTTTAACTTCAGGATGTTCAGAAATGGCAACTGTAGCTTTTATGTACAACTACAATGCTGGAATAATGTGCAGAATTTCACACAACCCATCTATTAGTGTTCCTTGAGGTGTACACAGGGATAACTTGTCTCAGAACCATTCCAACCTTTGTATCAGTGAGGCACAAAGGTTGAAGGTGCTGGATTGCTAGAGTTCCCTCCCTCAGCCTGTGCCCAGCTCTAAAACATTGAAAGCTAAAAAGGAGCTAAAGAGCTTATCCAGTGTGGTTATAGTGAAACTGATCTCTGCCATCTATTGTCAAATACAATTAAAATCTCTCCCTAGACCCTGAGAACCAGTCCAAGGGCATTTTGCAATTCTTCATCTCCTTCTTCTTCACATCTGCTGTTCTCACCACTGTATTTTGGAGCTATTTGAAAGCAATTTGAAAACCCAGTTCAAAGGTGGATATAGCAGTTGAGTGGAACCCCTTGTTCCTCGATATGCTGTCTTCTAGAATTTCACAAGTACTTTGAGTGCTATGGTCAAACAACTAATAGAGTGAATCATGCCATTCTTACGGCAATAATGGGCTTTTTTGCACTTGGCGAAGAAAACGCCTTGTTCTGTTACTTACCGAACTGGCGTGCTCCCTCGGAGGATCCAGGCTGATCCGGAGCAGTGCGTGGCCGCGCTACACACTGCTCTGGGGACGGAAATGGCAGCTTCTGGTTGGTGGAGGCTCTCCACCAACCCGTGAAGCTCGCTAGCCTAAAGCCCGCCCTCAGAAGATCTGCAGGCTTGCACTGGTGTGAGCCTGCAAATCTACACCGGAGCGCAGCCACGGAGTAGGGTGCACCGTGCTGTTGAAAGACCTGTTTTAAGCGGTCTTTCAACAGCACAGTGAGCGGTCACTTCTGGTCATTCCGGAGCGGGCTGAAGTCCGGAACTACAGAAAGTAGTCTGGACCCAGTCCACCCCCAAGTGCAAATGTCCTCGCTAGAGGACGCTCTGCCACATTGCAAAAACAAAGTGCGGAAAAGGCCAATAACTAAGCTTTAACCATTAGGCCAAGGGAAAAAATCCATTATGCAAGAATATTTATTTATTTATTTAAAGCCAATTTCTTTTCAGCAACTCACAGTATCACATGGAGTGGTATTATTTCAAACTACTTTTATTAGCATATTATTAATGATCCAACATTGTGACCCTTAAAATCCCCTCCATTTTGGAATTTTTGTTACATTTACAAAATCTTTTATAATCACACTGTGAACAGGGTATGCACTTCTCAAGCCAGCGAGGATTTTTTGGACATTTCTTGGGAATGCTGGCCATATTCATAGCCTACAAAGCCCATGGGACTTGCATATTGCCCAGTACAGAACTATTTAATTTGTTGCTTTCCTGTAGTCTTTTCATGGACTGAAAATATGTCCTGCTTTGGTTGCTTTCAGCTTCCAACTCAGCAAGTGCTAAAGATTCCCCAGGCAGCTTTTTCCAAAACAGCCTCATTTTGTTGGTATCATAAGCCAACTCAGCACACACAAGCAACATTATTTCCTATTTGTTTTGAGTTCCAGCGCAAATGCATTTGATGCCTGAATGCCCATTCTCCTCTGCTTGTCAGTGATTTTTATTTGGAAGGTGCCAAGCTGATCCATGGACCAGAGGAGTACAGCCAAAATCTAATTCAGATGGTCACAAAAATCCAGGCTTCCAATTACCTTTTAAATGGCTATGGATATAATAAAATCAGCCACCACCCCAGCAGCTTTCTCTGGGGTAGGTTCCCAGTCATGAATTAGGCTACTCCAATGTAACTCATGTAAAGGCTGAAGCCAAAATGTATATTTACTTCTGACAGGTGGCATGTTCCCTTACCATACAATGAAATGCATTTGAAACAGATTAATGGGACCATGATTTACCCTGTCATTTCAAATGAAGTGCTTGCTTTGCAAATCTCATAGCTGGGTTTGGAAATGTATGAAGTCCAGTTACTGTGAGTTAAGCCTTGTTTTCCATGTGTGTTTATCCCGAGATTGATCTGCCCCCATGTTTGGCTTGCCTGTGTCCAACCACAAGTGTTGTTTCTGAAAAGCAGTGTTCTCTCTGTGTCTGTGTGTGTGTGTGTGTGAGAGAGAGAGAGATTCCCCCTGCTGTCTGGAATGAAGACAGCTGGTGAGCACACCCACCCACAAAGAGGCTATTACACGCATAGCCCTCTGTTTACTGCCTTCTTGAACACCTCAGTCTTTCTTTGCTCCAACCTAACCTCTTAGTCAGCAATCAACAGAACTGGGCCTTATTCATCTCTGGTAAAAATCCACAAGGGAACTTGGCGTGATAAAAGTTATGCATTGATTAACAGAGTGCAAGGTCTTGCCAGGCCAAAACCCAGGTCACTGGGGACTCAAGTCTCGAGCCCTAGTGGAGCCGTTGGAGGAGCGCCCTCCACAGGCCGTGAAGGCTTTTGTTGGGAAGGTCATACACAGGCTGATTGCATCCAATGAAACAGCTAGTATTGGATCATTAATTTCTATAACATTAAACATCCAGACTGAGAGGGCATTCTGCGTGTAACACAGATTGCCCTTTATCATTGACAGCTAATCCAAAACACACAGCAGGCTAGGGGGCTCAGACAGTAGTACTGCTGCCCTTTCACCCAATATCTGCCACCTATCCTGTATACAGCAAAGGGTTTCTAAGCAGGAAGTGCTTAACCACCCTCCAACAGCCTCCCCCACGTGGGCCACTTCGAGATCTCTCCCTAGCACAGTGGTGTGGAACTCTGCCCTCCACATGCTTTTTGGCCTACATCTCCCAGAAGGCCTTCAATACCATAACCAGTGTGGAAGGATAATAGGAGCTGCAGCTCTAAAAATCAGAGCTGGTAATTGCTATCCCTATGAGAAGAGGACTAGGACAGTACCATTCAGATAGAAGAAGATGTGCTGAATCACACTAAATTGTGGTAGGTCATCCAGCGGTGAACCAGTTGTCTGTGGGAAACTCCAAGTAGGACATAAGGACATCTCCACCCTCCTGGTTGTTACTTGACATCTTTTCTATAGATGCATAGTGGCTCTGATGGTCAATATAATTACTATGCTTTGGTCAGATCCTGGAACACTCTGTCTAATTCTAAGCACCACAAGATAGTGACAAGCTGGAATGTGTTCAGAGCAGGGTGTCCAGGGTAGTAACAGATCTGGACACCATGCTCTATGAGAAATGGCTTAAGAATCTGGATATATTTACCTAGGAAAGGACATAGCCATATTTAAATACCTGTAGCAACATTTTGTAGGAGATGGGATGAGCTTATTTTCTGTTGCCCCAGAGACTAGAACATGAACTAGTGGATTCAAATTACAAGAAAAACTTCTTGATGGCAGAAGCTGTCTGACCATTCTACCTCAGCTGGTATTAGACACTCCTTCTTTGAGGAGCTTTAAACAGAAGTTGGATGAACATGTTCAGCAATGCTTTAGTTATATATTCCAACATGGCAGGAGATTGAACTAGATGTCTCTTTCAGTTCCTTCCAGCTCTATAATTTTAATGTATAGCCATCATCACTGTTAGCCATAAATAGCATGAGGATGCATAAAAGAATGCATAAGAGAAAAGAAGAGCTATTTAACTTAACAGAAGGCAGTTGAACTATAGCTGCGCATTGGGATGTAATACCACAATGAAGCTAGCATGTAGAAGTGTTGATCATTAGAGACTTGAGGGTTTAATATATAGAGCAGCTAGAGGAACAAGAAATTTCACTTGAATCCAAGACAAGAAATTTGGTACATTTCAGAAGATTGTCTTGTGGTTTCTTTTTATTCCATTGATTCAGGTATGGAATCAGAACAACACATTGTGGAGGAAAAAAATTTTAAGTTTAATTGAAAGTTGTTCACTAATGCAGGCATAATTCTTTCAACATGACTGTAAAGCAACACTATCAAACTCATGCATGTAACAACATGGAAGCAGAGCTTAGTAGCTTTGCTGGCCCCCAGAACCATTAGACTCAGCATGACTAGTCTAAGAAGAAGGTTTGGGCTCCAATAGTGCTATTATTTTTGGAAGTAGCTTTGGATTTCTGCAGCTTTGGCTTCAAGTAAGGCTGGAGTCATGGTCTTCACCTTCAGTTGCCAAGCTAAACTTTTCTCTGGGTGTGAAAGCACGTGTTTACCCATGTGCAAATGAAACTACAATGCCTTCCTGTAATTGCATTGGTTAAAAAAAAAACTCTTCCTAAAATATTAGGTCCGTGCTTCACTTAATGACAAAAATGGTAATACATTAAAGATCAGTCTAAAACAAGAATGCTAGGATGAAGAATGGAATAAATGTTCCAAATATGTTCATTTTTGGTACCTGGTTCCTGTTCAGTATTCTATGCAGTTTCACAGCTTCCCCTTCTCATTTTTTGTGAGTGCATTGACTTAACACATTAACTGTTAGAATTGTGCTGAATATTTTCAGCTAAATATTTCCAGACCAAAAGGGGATAGGAAGAAAGTGTTCCTTGGAAACTAACACCACAAAATGATTACCATTCTGAAATTATTCATACCTTGCTCACTCATCCAAGACACAGTTGCTTCAGTGCTTTCTCCTTACTGCCCACACGAGCAGCAAGATAACACTGAAAAACTTGGTAACCAAATCTTGATTGGATTTGCGGTCTCATTTCAAAGCCATTTCAGAGTGAGACCTCCCTTCCTTATGTTTCCTACCCTTACTCAGATCTGGCTTCATGACAATGTCATAGCCAATCAGGTTTTTTAAAAAATCTCTTCTGTTTGTTTGGGAACATCATGAAGACAAGTCAAGAGAGGACAGGAAACATTGCCTTCACTCTAAATGACTGGGCACTTTCATCCCTGCTAGCAATGTCACAGTAAGAGAGCTGCTTTGTGGTTTGTGAAAGCTTTTATGAGAATGGCAAAAGTAGCTGGAGCAGACAATTAAGGTTTTCCCAGTAGCGTAGTATTAATAATGTGAAACCAAAACAATGACTTATTCTCTGTTACTCTGCTGTAAGAGACACACGACCACGCCTGAGGATCTCTTCTCTAACACAACAATATAACCAGTAGGTTGTTATATTGCAACAGCACACACATGTTTTTTCTTAGAAGTAAACTTCAATTGATTTATAACATTGGAATCCTTATTGTCTACTACAGAGATGGGCAAATTCCAGGGACATCTTTCCAGCTCTAGGTTCTTTTGAGGCAGCACCAGTTCCTTACAATTTACTTCCAGATTTGTTTTTGTTTGTTTGTTTGTTTGTTTTATAAAAAATAACGGATTTTTAAAAATTGGATGGAGGGGGCTAAAGTGAGCCAGGGGGTTATATCTGTCGTAGAAAATTGTCTCCCAAAGGCACTGTTCTTCTTCTTTTCACAAGTCATTAGAACTGTGCATAAAATACCCAATGGCTAAGATGGCTCTGCATGTACAAAGCAAACTAGACCAGCAATTGAAACTTAGGCCCTTTCCACACAGGGTAAAAAAAATGGCTTAGGGCGACCTCACCCGGAGGTCGTCCACACCGTGGGGTGCGCTAGGGCGGTTTGAAAAGTGGAGGTTCCACACCTCAAATCGCCCTCACGCGGCCGCAAGGGGTGGTGCGGCGCGTTTTTAAAAACCACATTTCATGTGGTTTTTAAAAAATGCGAGCGTACTAACCCATTGCAGCGCCCCGTTTGAAACTGCAGGGACGCGCTGCCCAGACTTAAAAGACTTAAATATATCATTGCCAATCAGATAGATAGATAGATGATAGATAGATAGATAGATCCAAACACAGAATACAGAGACAGGACAGAATCAAACAGAAAAAGGTCCAATAGATCCAATAGATTGAGAATAAAAGTAGAATCTGCAGCAGGAGGTTAAGACTCTCTTGCTATCAATTTTGTTGCATTTCTCCAAACCCTACCTGCATTTCTTTCTGTTTCATGCTGGGTTTTGGGCTTTCTTCCCTTCCTGAAACTGATACATGTATTTACAAATGTTACCTAGTGTACGTCACACCCCTTTTTTCACTCTATGAGTCTGCCCAATGTTTAAAATTTTCAGAGGAAGGTTTGCTATCTTTTCCAACATCTTTCCAGCTGTCTTTAGTGAGGACACAGGAAAGACTCTTTTCAGTGGCTGCTCCCAAGTTTTGAAATTTGCTCCCAACGGAGGTCCACTTGGCTCCCTCTCTGTTTTCTTTCCACCAGCAGGGAAAGACCTTTTTATTTAGGCAGGATTTAACTTCCTGAGCCAGGAGGGTATTTTAATGGGTAGTGCTATGCTTTTATTTTTTTTGCTATGTTTTAATGTGTTTTAAAGTGTTTCAATTTAGCATTTTAACAGAATTGTTTGTTAGTGTTTTTTAAAACTGTATCAAATAGGCTTCCTCTGTACTTTGTTCAAATTTGTGCTGTGCTGCCTTGGGTCCTGTATTGGGAGAAAGACAGCATGTAAATGAATGAATGAAGGATTTGTGCATATTTTTTTTCCAATGATATCCATTTTTAGCTGCTTCTATTTTGTGCACATGCTTTTGTGTGCCCTTAATTTCTCTGAAACACCTTGTCAGCCTTACGAATGTAAACATTTTAGAGGTAAGGTGCATCACATCTCATTAGAAGTCTCAAAAAAGGTGAAATAGTCAAATCTAGTATTATTCTTTTCCCTCCCTAACCTGAAGCAGGCACACAAAACATAAGACTGTCTCCTCTACCAGATCTTACGCAAGGGTAGCTCAAGACATTTTGCTGCTTAAGATGGAGCAAAAATAAATAAATAAATAAAAATGGTGGTGAAATAGTCTTAAAAACATTTAAATTAGCTAACATGTCTAAACATCTGTTTAGACATTTTTCCCAGCATGGGATCCAAGGTGGGGTACAATGTTTTAAAAGCGCAATACAATTAAGAAAAAAAATCTCTCAATACAAAAGTTAAAAACAAACTAAATTTCTGTTTAAAAATGTGAGCTAGAAATAAGTTAAAACAGCATTAAAAACAAGTTTAAACAGCATTAAAATGCTTATAACATAAGAAAATAAAAATGCTACTCCCACTAAAAACTCCATCTGCCCTGACACACTAAAAACCAAAAACTTCTCTAAATAATGAAAAAGGGCCTTTACCTGCCAGCAGAAAAATGGCGGGGGGGGGTGCCAGCTGGACCTGCTGGGGAATGGAGTTCCATATCTTGGGGGTGCACCTGGCATATGTCCTCACCAGATGTGGCTGGGTTGGAGGTGGGATCCAAAGAAAGACTTCTCCTGAAGATCTTATAATGCAGGCAGGTTCATATTGGCAAACTCAGGGCTGTGGCTTCCTTGACTGAGGCCATTTCCCGGCTAGACTGTTATAGTGCTATTATTCCACTTTTAACATCCTACGGAATCCTGGGGTTTGCAGTTTAGGGAGGGGCCTCGGGCCCAATCTGATAAGACTTCTTTCTCTTCCTGTCAGTTTTCCTTAGTATCCAGCTTTCGAAACTATACACAGAAATCAAAACTACTGGACATAGATGATTCTGACTTCGATATTCAGTGATAAATCCCTACATTTGACAGACTCTTATCTTGTTTCTTCCTAGTTGCCCTTCCAAGTCTTATTTTCCGCACTACACTCTTATAGCGCGATTATTCCACTTTCAACATCCTATGGAATCCTGGGGTTTGCAGTTTTGGGAGCGGCCGTCTGGCCCTTCCCAAAACTGCAAACCCCAGGATTCCATAGGATGTTGACAATAGAATATTCGCGGTATAAGAGTGTAGTGTGGAAATGGCCTTAGTCTTCTGCTGATTTTTTGACTACATCTGCCATTTTTATAAAGCACCTATAATGTAAAACAATATATAATTATTTCAAAAATTTAACTATAAAGATAAAAATGCAGCCCAGATACACCTTTAACAATCTGTTTTGAATAACCAATTAATCACTATTTAAATGTACATTTCTGTACTTGTCTGCAGAAATTGAGCAGAAAGGGGGTCAGCCTAGCTTGCCATGGAATTCCACACCCTGAAAGAATCTGCCAGGAAGACCATAAGACCTAAAGCAAACAAATTAATGCGGCCCAAGGTACATTGTTGGCCATAGGAATACAGTAATGGCAAACAGAATAGCTGAGATAACTTGCCCCTTTCACTTTGCCTAATGTTAGGACCAATTCTGGTCTTAAGTATGTTCTTAATTTTCCCTGTCTCTCAGTTTTCCTGTTATTGGTTGCTACCTCACTCCTGGCTTTTTATCAAAGCTTTTAAAAAATCAAAGTGCTGTGTGATTCTCAGAGGAGAGTAGTCATTTATAATCAGCCTAAGAGCTTCATTTCCAGTGCAAAACAAGTTGTATGCTTTATTGCACAATCATTTTTCTCCCAGCCTCAATTCTGATGTTACGTCTGCTATATATAACACATATAATATATAACATATAATATAATTCTGATGTTACCTCCATAACACATAATACCTCTATGTTACCTTTATATTCTATAAACTGGGATGTTTGTTACAAGCAAATGACGCAAATATAATAACTGAATGAAAGGAATATCAGGTTAGGCTATTTCTGCACTGCACTGTTATTTTGCTATTATTTCACTTTCAACATCCTGTGGAATTCTGGGGTTTGTAGTTTACTAAGGCCAAAGAGCTCTCTGACTGAGAATTCTAAATGCCCCTCCCTAAACTGCAAACCCCAGGATTCCACAAGAGGTTGAAAGTGGAATAATACCACTATAACAATATAGTGTGGAAATGGCTTTAGTCATTAAGCAGGTAGCAGGTAGCAAATGCTAGATACAAGTTATATTGTGTTCTGTTGGATCAATAGAAGTTAAGAATATTCAAATCAACAAGAAAAAGTATCATTATCCTCATCATCAACAACAAAAACAGATTTGCCTGAAACACACTGAAATAGATGAATCTGGGACACTTTCAAGATGGTAACTCAAATAAAATGAGAAAATGCCATATCACAACCATGATGAATTTTCAGGGCTTCTCACTATAAACAATTTAATGTTCTTCCGTTAAAAAGGAGCTCGGAAAAGGCCCAATAATATACAATTTTCTTTGGCAAAACATCATAATTTAAACAGAGAGAAAAAGGTTCAAAAAAGAGTGACAAAAGCACTTTTTTTTTTTTTTTGGCTATCCTTGGACCTTTCTCAATTTTTGAGTCCAAAGTAAATGAAGCTAGATGGAAGTAGTTAAAACAGTGAAGCAAAGCAGTTCAGTTCTTTTAAAGATATTATTGCAAGCTGTATCCTCCTCCAGTCAAAATCTGCATTGGGAGACAGGGACCCACTTCAAGTAAATGAGTCACTTTTGCTTCCACGCCAGAACAATTAAACTTCTTGTATAATAAAACATGACCTGGAGCCTGCCCTTCACCACATCATCCCTCCTCAAAACCCCCAGAGGTCAGTCCTGACATTTAACAGCTCACAAATTCAGTTTCTTAAGCTTTGGAGATCAGCTCCAAGCTTTTACAACCAGAAAATGCAAAAGTTACTTTTTAGACTATAGCTCCCAGAAACCCTCAGCCAGCAGGCAAAACCACCTTGCCCACAGGCAATATCCTAATTTTTACCTGTAACTCTCTCTCAGCCCCCAAGGAGTCATAGTCCAAAAGGCAACATTTCTAAGCTCTGGTTAATACTAGAATTAGGATAGTACATGCCCATTTAATGTCTATTTTAAAGTTCATCCTATGAGTAGATGATGTCATCAGTGTAGCTTCCAGACTGTCCAAAAACTGCCCATGTCCTTCTATCATTCCAGAGAGTCTTTTCTTCTGAAGCACAAAAGTAGGCTTTATTATAATGAATGAGCTCAGACATCAAGGTCAACATTTACAAGTTTGCCTTTTTCAAGTGCTCAGAGTTAACAATGCAAAGAAATGGTTAATGCATTTTGCAACTTGGTGCTTCTTTATTGCTAGCAGCTGAGCAATGGTGGGTGGTTCACCCTCCCTCCTTTGTTACTGATCTCTTGCCATATTGTGCATACAATCCCCTAACAACATTAGCTCATTTCTACTCCAGTCTTAAAGATTAGCTCATCTGGGTTATGTACTTTGGTGTGTAGGTGTTGAGTGCTAAAATATAACTTAACTTTCTTTTTTGAAATGCCATTCTAAACAATAAGAATTAAGTTTGATTCTTCAAGTGCTTTCTTGTGTTTCGTGATACTCTACAAAATAAAAACAAGTTTTCCATTCCATGCATGGCTAAGAGGGTGTGGGAAGGTTTCAAGCCCTTATAATGGTCGTCACCACCCTGTTTCTCAACCCAATTAAGTTCTTTATTAGTTACTTTCCTAGAACTCTGATTAACTATATTTTCCAAAAGGTCTGTGGCCTTAATTTCTGGATGAGTACTGAACAAGAGATAAGAACATTGAGATATCTTCATATTTTGCACAGTCTCTCCTGACAGGCTAATGAAGAATCTCAGCTAAAAGTCATATCCAGTTCCAGAACTATATCCAACTTCCAGAAATCTAACCCGCCAAAGTCATACAGCAGCAACACCAAGAATAACAACAATAACTGACACTCTGTAGAAAGGGGTCTAGTGATAAAATAGATTCACTTGCTCTTCTAAAGGCCTTCAATACCATAATGAGCACATGATTCCACAGAAGTGGAAACAGCAGGAATGTTAGCTTGTAGAAAAGTCTAGGACACTGATTTAATGCCATCCTTCTGAAAACCAGCACATTGGAGAACATGTTTTTCCTTTTGCAGCCTTTATTTTAATTGTGAAGTATGACAATTACTACTCCTCTCTTCTCATTTTCCTTTAATATTAAAGGGGAAGATGTTCAATAGATTCCAAGTTACCACGAATCAAAATCCTGTTGGTGACTTCTGTGACACTTCTGCTATAGAAGTGGTTGGATATTTTTCTTCAGTGTGGAATGTCCATGTTCAGTTCAAGATTGTGGAACTGGAATAGTGCACATGGTGTCATTCTGCATGCAGATGTACACTGTGCATGGACAAGTAGATGTGCAGTGCACATTGCACACTTCTGCACATTGTGTATTTGTTTCGGCATTCTGTTGCACTTTGGGTACCTTGGTTCAGCTATACAATGTTGCCATTTGGTACTAGGGATGCCACACTTCACTAATTTTCTCCTCAAAGGAAGTAGCAAGCAATTATAGCAATTTTGTCCCATGCAGTTTTCCAAGCCTATTCACAATTTGCAACATATTCTGCACAAAATTCTCACTTGGTTGTTATGCACAGAAAACAGCACTTCAGTGCAGGAAACAGCATTTTCTGTGCAGAAAACCCATATTTCTGAATAGAAATATTACATTCTGCACAGGAAAAGCTGTGGGTTTTTTTGCAGAAAATACTGTTTGCAATGCAAATAAGTGACATATGAATATGTGCAAAATAGGTACCTCCACTGCAGCAATTTTGGGGCACAGAAAATTTGTTTTTTGTCATAAAACAACCATATACGAATTTTGCACAGAAGAAGTCCCAAATTGTGAAGATTCTCACCAATATGGGATTTCTTTGTTACCATGATTTCTGGGGATCCTAGGAGGGACACTTAAATGCACTCCAAATTACAAAGTTGGGAATTAGCAAAGAGCACAAGCTAGCACTACAAGAAGCAGGGCAACATAGCGAGATCCCAGCGTCTACGCCGGGGTCAGGCTGAGTCAAGGAGCAGACAGATGTAACTAATGATAATTGTTTTTATTGATATACAGCCAAACACGTGTATGCAACACACTCACACAGAGAGCTATAGAAATAAAAGTAGGAGTTGGATAGAGGGATTTTGAGAGGAGGTTTGGCTTGGGAAATACTGCACCTGTCCTGAAGTCCAGAAAATCTGAAGGAAAAGGTCCATTGAAGTGGAGTTCTCAGCATGAGGAGCTGAGGGGAAGACTCGCCGAACGAAGTGACAGCAAGGCAGGATGGAAGCCAAGAGCGATCCAAGGAAGCCCTCAAAGTCAAGGGTTCTTATAGGGGAAAATGCGGCTGCAGGCTAGTCCATTGTCAGGGACAACAATGAATTTTGGGCTGGGGACAAAGCCTCCAAAGGGCCAGTGATTTACATGATTGAGTTAAGACTGAATTGTCAGTAGAGTAGCCAGTATGCAAATGCAGAGTGCTTGACAGTTGAGTATTCGGCTCGTCAAGCTGCCTCCTCGGGGCAGGGAGTCCTTTGTAAGGTATTTGCCTTGAGGTCTCCTGAAGCGGCAGTCCGGCTATTTCTGGCCTGCCTGTATTAGTTTGGAATATTTCAACAATTTGTGGCCGTGTCTGTATGCGTGCTTGTCTGGGGGCCTTGCAAGCATGTGGAGAGGAATAGGTAAAGGAGGCCAAATTATTGATATCAAATGATATCTAATATTCCACGAGCTTGGGCTAGAAACTACGATAACACCTTTTTTTCAGGGTTAAAAAACAATATGGTTAAAAAAATATGCTTTTTGAGTATTCTCAAAAAACTTATTTTTTTAACCATTTTTTAAAATATTTTCAAATATTCATTCCATCCCTGATCAGCACAGGCATTGCGTAGCACAATTAATGTGTAACTCCACATATAGACAATTGTAGCGGGCAACTTTGATGCAGGATTTCAGGCATGGAAAGCTTAATGGACACACAAGTTAAAAAGTTAGGCAAGGGACTGAATTGTTCTGTTCATCCCAACTAGAATAGATATATTGAATTAGTGGGATTTATCTATGTGTTGACTCACTGTTCACCTGCTGGTTCGATGGATCTACTCTAGTTGGGACTAACCAACATGATTCAGGCCAGAAACTTTATTATGGGTGTTCTCAGGGAAGGTTTTTAAAACTGTGGAATCTCATAGTATGTCCAGATGTTATTGGCTTCTCTTTGTAACTACCAGTGCTTTCCTTTTGTGTCTTCTGATTTATTCTTATCATTAAAAAAAAATCTGTTACTGACATTTTCATTGGTGGTACTGGAAACCCTCTTTACTTTTGCAGCCTTCCTTGTAACTGAGAACATAGCAATCACACACACTGGGATAGGGAAAATTGCAGTCTATGAACTGCATGCAGCCTCTGGGCCCCAATTTTGTATTCCCCAAAGCTCCCACTGGTCCTGAAAAGCCCCCAAAATTAAAATCTAAAAATCTCTGTGTGATTTTTCAGGCAGAAAGCTATAAAAAAAAACCCCAATGCACAAAAACACACAGAAATACCCCATCTTAACCTCACAACCACACTCAGATTCTGTACCTTTCCCAAATACTTCTGTTTTCCTCTATAGTCTCTCACAAAATGGCAAAAGGAAGTCATAAGATGTCACTTCCTATTACCAGTGTAAGAGGGACTGTCAAGGAAAATGGATGCATTTGGACTCAACGTGGGGGCTTGCAGTACATGAGGGTAGGGTATGAAAAATTGTCCCCTGGGCCTTATACTATTCCCCAGCCTTGCTCTTGATTCTACTCAGATACAACTAACCCCAGCACCATTTCACGAATAAACTATGAGCCATGTAGAGCTAAAACTGGGAACAGAGATGTGAGTGTACAAGCAAGCCATGCTCCTCAGTGTCCCTGAGTACCTGAAAAAGGCTCTGTAATTTCACTTAATGTAGTTACGAAACACTCAGGAGCTTGAAATCTGACAAGGTTAGGTTTCTGCTCACAGGAGATTTGCAACCATGTTTAAGCCACTGTTATTACAGAACACTTTTCAGATCTTCACATTCAACACACAACATACCATGGTCTAATTTACATCCAGGTGGTCAGGGGTGATGGGGGCAGGGCTTGTGTGTCAACCATGGCCATTTCCACACTAGACTGTTATAATGCTATTATTCCACTTTCAACATCCTATGGAATCCATGGTTTGCAGTTTAGGGAGGGGTATTTATAATTCTCAGCTAGAGAGCTCTTTGGCCTCACTAAACCACAAAGCCCAGAATTCCACAGGATGTTGAAAGTGGAATAATAGCACTATAACAGTGTAGTGTGGAAAGGCCCCCAGTCTTGTTGCAAATAGAGCATGAGGGAAATTGAGAGGAAAAGAAATTGAGAGGAAAGGAGAATGGATTTGACAAAAAGAGCAAAATGGTTGGTTAAAAAAAAAACAACTCTGTAAAACTGTTTTACATGTTCAGGTAAAGGGCTGGAGTCCAACAATAAACGTTCTGTAAGGATTTTCACCTTTATCACTGGGTTGCACCTAGACCTCAGCGAATGGGCTTAACACCTGGGTATACATGTTCAGCCCCTTGATCCTCATTAGATTATGTCCCTGACCCTTTGGTGTATTGACTGGATCAAGGTATGAAGATGGCATTTTTCATGAGATGGCAATCCAAGGTCAAAATTATTGGACGGATCTAAGTTGGCCTGTAAGAGAACTAAATAAAATAAAGTAACCTGATCAGTGAGCATCTGTCACTTTTGTATAGAAATAAAGGCTTCCCCAGTGGCTTGCATATTAAACTGATCTATTTTTTGTGAACACATAAATCAGTTTTTCAGAGTTGAAGTTTTTTTAAAAAAAAAATCTCTCATTGTAGATATCTATTAAATACACAATGATTTTGTTGCATCACAGTCTTGATCTTGCATTGATATTAAGGAGAAGCCATGTTATCACCATACAGATTGAGAACCAAAATAAGTTCTCTAGCTTTATGACATTTCTAATTACAAGTATCTTTTCTAGAAACTAGAAATTTCTACAACAGTTTCCCCCAACATTATGCCCTCCAAATCCTTTAGACTACAATGCCAATCATCACTAGCTTTTCTGAACATAGTAGGTGGGAAAGGTAAACCTTGTAGCCCAAGACATCTGGAGGGCACCTAGTTGGGGAAGTCTATTTCTAGTGCTATGATTCCATTTTAACTGTCATGGCAACATCCTATGGAATCCTGGGGTTTTCAGTTTTGTAGTTGTTGTTGTGTCCTTTCAAGTCATTTCCAACTCATGGCAATTCGAACGTAAATCTATCACACAGTTTTCTGGGGCTGAGAGTATGTGATGTGCCCTGGGTCACACGGTGGGTTTCCATGGCTGAGCAGGGAATTGAACCCTGGTCTCCAGGGGTTGTAGTCCACTGCTCAAACCATTACACTTTCGAATTCTCAGCCAGAGAGCTTTAGTCCCTCATCAAACTACAAATCCCAGGATTCCATAGGATGTTGCCATGGCAGTTGCAATGAATCATGTTACAGTGTGAAACTGGATGACTTCAGATGTAAAGCCTTAGATGCCTATCATACTACATTGTTATAGCACTATTATTCCACTTTAACTGTCCTGGCTGTACCTTTGGAATTCTGGGGTTTGTAGTTAGGTGAAGCACTGGAGCTCTGTGGGCTGAGAATTCTAAAGGCTTCTCCCTAAACTGCAAATCCCATGATTCCATGCAATGTTGCCATGGCAGTTAAAGTGGAGTAATAGCACTATAACAGTGTAGTGTGGTAAGGCCCTTATACAGGAATAATGTACATCCAAATTATGGTATGGTTTTTACATCTATGCCAGGGCATGGGAAAATCAGTTTTTTAGAGTAGAATCTCCAGAATCACCAGCCAGAGGATTAGTGAAGATCATTAAAATAAAGAAATGTCAGGTACGTTTGCCCCCATTTACCTCTTGGCAACCCTGTGGGACAGCAATGGGGCCTGAGACATCTAAAATAGCTTTTGCCAGTTTCAAAATCCTTGGGAAAGTGAGCCATCACTGATTTGGCTTGCTAATTTTGACAGGGCAGTATGACAAACCTCCCAGGACATTTTGTAAAGAGAATTCATTGGAGCTATTATTTTGGAGGTAGCTTGCGTGGATCTAGGCACAGAGCATACGTACACAACAGAGCAGAACACAGTGACTCTTCAGCTGATCAAACCGAAGCTGAATGGTGATGTGAGTGAATGAGGCAAGCGGTGGAATGAAACCAGATTCAGCATTGGCTTCCCTTCATGTACTTTTAATACTACAGCCAACAGTTTAGTGCAGTGTAGGTCAATAGAAAATCCAGGTGGTGAAGCAAAACTAGGCCAAATTAACCCACATCTTTTCAGTTCACTGTACAAAACTCTGTTTCAATTCTTCCAGTTTAATACAGAATTAAGTGCTGATTATAATAACAACAAAACCCCTTCACACCTTCAGTTTTATAGAGTCATAATGGGACAATGAGGGAATCTTTTCAAAGCCCTCTTGTTAGCTGGTGTTATGGGAATTTCATTACATTCTCCATCAAACTATGTAGTAAAATAATACTGTAAAATTAATCTGTTTCATGTGTATGTATGGTACATATTATGCCTTATTGTTATTATTATTTGACTCAACTGAACGAAGCAACAAAGACCAAGCAAGTCTTAAACTTGGTTCCACTTTGAGGCTGTGTTGAAATAATGGCTTGAATTCTCTTTCTAAACCATTTTTTCTGTCCTAATTTAATTATTTTTCTGCCTATTGGGTGAAATTATTGAAATTAAAATGAGAAAAAAAATAACTATGCGCTAATTATATTTGTATGAAATAATATAATTGTTCACATTCTTGGGCTACTGTGTAGCAAAATAGCCAGGGTTTCAGGGCAAAGATTTGGTTCTGAACGTGCTCCTCCGTTCCCACAGGGTTTTAAAGTATTATTAAAATCTTGTCACAAAATTAATTTTTCTTTAGAACAATATGGAAAGTCCCAGAATACTTGAAAGATCCAGAATTCCATAACCACGTGGCTATGCTATCTAGGGCCATTTCCGCACGGGCTAATAGAAACCGGTGCAGAGCGTTCTCCAGGGAGGACGTCTGCACCTGGGAGCAGACTGGTCAGACTTACTTAACGTAGATCCGCACCTCAGCCCGCTCCGGAATGACCCCAAGTGGTCGTCAAGCGTGCTTTTGAAAGACCGCTTAAAACAGGTCTTCCAAAAGCATGGAGCGCACCATTCCGTGCCCACTCTCTGGTGCAGATTTGCAGGCTCACACCAGTGCAAGCCTGAGATCTGCCGGGAGCGGGCTTTAGGCTGGCGAGCTTCAGCGGTTGGTCGAGACCCTCGACCAACTGGAAGCCGCCATTTTCATCCCCGGAGCAGTGTGGAGCGATGAGCACGCACTGCTCTGGAGCAGCATGGACCAGACCGGGGAGCCAAGAAGTCCAGTAAGTAGCCGCACGGGGAGATTCCCTCGCCCCGTGCGGAAATGGCCTAGATGATTCAAGGACTGTGGTTAAAAAAAAAAAATTAACTTTCCCAGTCTTTGGCCCTAATATTTACTGGGGGAAAAGTCTAGTGCTGTTCTGTGTTTCTCTATAATCACATCTTCCCATTCATGAAAAACAGGTTTGGGGCACTCTATGTCAGTTGTTATGAAAGTGAAAATGAGTGTTCAGTTGCATTCAGTGCCTGGAAACCATGAGATGAAGGGTGCAGTTGTACTTATATCCTTCTTGTAGGCTGCTCATAGACATTGGCTGACATCTGGCTGGGAAGTTACATCACAGTAAATCAACTTACAATTGCATAAAGTCAGATTGTGCCACTGCACAATGTTCATAATCTCAAGAGGAGAGCAGAAATGTAGCTATATCATCAGGTCTATTGCCCAAGCAGAAACAGCATCATGGGCGTTGTACAACATGTCCCAACGCACAATACGTGTACCAATCCACATGCCTGTTAGGTAACAAGAGGCCCTGCTGTGCGATGGGACATCTTTGTTGTGCTCCATTGTGCATTGTCACAATTCTCTAGTGTGGTTATGTATCATGTTAGTTATTTAGACCCATCATTGTTAAGTTACCCACTGTAGCATCTGATGCAAGACCTCAGTCCTCCTTTTTTGATCATTGTGTGAATACAATGTTGCCCAGGCAGTTCTAGTAGAACATGCTCGTCCAGGAGCCCAGGACAAGCCTCAGAGGAGGCAAGTTCTGGTTGTTGGGGACTCTTTGCTCAGAGGAACCGAAATGGCAAATTGCAAGCCGGACAAGCTCAATCGAGAAGTCTGCTGTCTTCCTGGGGCCAGGATCAAGCACATAATGGAGAGGCTAACCAGGCTGGTCAAACCCATTGACCATAAGCCCCTCATTTTGGTTCATCTCGGAACCAATGACACTGCGAGGAGCAGCTTTTACCACATCGCAAAGGACTACGAGCTTATGGGGACAAAGCTTAAGGACCATGGTGCGCAGGTGATATTTCATCAATCCTCCCTGTTCAAGGATATGGCACACGTAGGGAAAGGACAATAGCAGAGGTCAACAACTGGCTCCACATGTGGTGCTGCTGGCAACAGTTTGGGTTTTTGGAAAATGGCTTGAATTTCCATGAACATGGGCTTCTGGCGAGGGATGGGCTGCACCTCATGAAACTTGGTAGGAATGTTTTTGCAAACAGTCTCGCAAGGAGGATTAAGAGGTCTTTAAACTAAGTTCCGCTGGGGAGGGAGACAATATTATTCAGGGCAAGGACTCAGCGAGTGCAGGGGGAAAAGGCCCAAATGATACTGGACAAGTAGTACAAGCGGCCAATGGCGGGAGGAGTAGAAACAATAGTACAGGACTTGCAGGAAGGGTCCAGGGACTTAAGTGTCTCTACACTAATGCACGGAGTATGGGAAACAAGCAAGACGAACTTGAACTCCTAGTACAACAAAATAAATATGATTTGATAGGCATCACTGAGACCTGGTGGGATGAGTCTCATGATTGGAATATAGGAATAGAGGGGTATAGCCTATTTTGTAAAAATAAAACAAACAAAAAAGGAGGACTTCTGTAAACTTAGGGAGCTGCTGGCTGGAATTCCATGGTCAAGAATAGTGAAAGGGAAAGGAGTTCAGGAGACATGGGAGTTCCTTAAAAGGGAGATACTGAAGGCACAGTCTGAAACTGTGCCAATAAGGAGGAAAAATAGAAGGCATCTGAAGAAACCAGAATGGTTGACCAAAGAACTCTCAGCGGAGCTAAGTGTTAAGAGAAACATGTACAGGAAATGGAAGAAGGGGGAAAACCACCAAAGAAGAATTTAAGCAAGTAGCCAGGAGATGTAGGGAAGAGGTCAGAAAGGCTAACGCACAGAACGAACTTAGGCTGGCCAGAGACATTAAAAACAATAAAAAGGGCTTTTTTAAATATATCTGCAGCAGAAGGAAAAAGAAGGAGACGATAGGGTCGCTGCGCAGAGAAGATGGCGAACTATTCATAGGGGGAAGAGAAAAGGCAGAACCACTTAACACCTTCTTTGCCTCAGTTTTTTCCCAGAAGGATACAAGCACTCAACCTGGCGGTTGGGGAGCAGGTGAGGAAGCAGGGGAAATGAGGCACATAATAGGTAGAGAGGTGGTACAGGAATACCTGGCCACACTGGATGAATTCAAGTCTCCAGGGTCAGATGAATTGCATCCTAGGATATTAAAAGAGCTGGCAGAGGTCATTTCGGAACCGCTTGCTATAATCTTTGAGAAATCTTGGAGGACAGGAGAAGTTCCAGCAGACTGGAAGAGAGCAAATGTTGTCTCCATCTTCAAGAAGGGAAAAAAGAGGACTCAAATAATTATTGCCCAGTCAGCCTGACATCACTACCCGGAAAGATCCCGGAGCAGATCATTAAGCAGTCAGTTTCTAATCACTTAGAAAGCAAGGTGGTAATCATGAGAAGTCAATATGAATTTCTCAAAAATAAGTCATGCCAGACTAATCTTATCTCTTTTTATGATAGAGTTACTAGCTTGATAGATGAAGGGAATGCTGTGGATGTAGCATATCTCGATTTCAGTAAGGCCTTTGACAAAGTTCCCCATGACATTCTTGCAATGAAGCTGGTAAAATGTGGGCTGGACAGGGCTACTGTTAGTTGGATTTGTAATTGGTTGACCGACCGAACCCAAAGGGTGATTACGAATTGCTGCTTTTCATCCTGGAGAGAAGTGACTAGCGGGGTGCCACAGGGTTCTGTCCTGGGCCCAGTGCTGTTCAATATTTTTATCAACGACTTGGATGAAGGAATAGAGGGCATGCTCATCAAATTCGCAGATGACACCAAATTGGGAGGGGTTGCTAATACGCCAGAGGACAGGATCAAAATTCAAAATGACCTGGATAGATTGGAGAGCTGGGCCAAGGCTAACAAAATGAAATTCAACAGGGAGAAGTGTAAGGTCCTACACTTAGGTAGAAAAAATGGAATAAAGAAATATAGGATGGGGGACACGTGGCTGGATAGCAGTATGTGTGAAAGGGATCTAGGAGTCTTCATAGACCACAAGCTGAACATGAGTCAGCAGTGTAATGCGGCAGCCAAGAAAACCAATGCAATTCTCGGCTGTATCAATAGGAGTATTGTGTCTAGATCGAGGGAGGTACTGGTACCACTGTACTCTGCTTTGGTTAGACCTCATCTTGAATACTGTGTCCAGTTCTGGGCACCCCAATTCAAGAAGGACATGGTAAAGCTGGAGCAAGTCCAGAGAAGGGCGACCAAAATGGTGAGGGGCCTGGAAGCCATGCCCTATGAGGATAGACTCAGAGAGCTGGGTATGTTTAGTTTGCAGAAGAGAAGGTTAAGAGGGGACATGATAGCCCTGTTTAAATATTTGAAGGGATGCCATGTAGAGGAGGGAGAGGGCTTGTTTTCTGCTGCTCCAGAGACCAGGACAAGGAGCAATGGATTCAAGCTTCAGGAAAGGAGATTCCACCTGAACCTCAGGAAGAACTTCCTGACAGTCAGGGCTGTCCGGCAGTGGAATATGCTGCCTCGGAGTGTAGTGGAGTCTCCTTCCTTGGAGGTTTTTAAGCAGAGGCTAGATGGCCATCTGTCGGGAGTGCTTTGAGGGTTTTCCTGCATGGCAGGGGGTTGGACTGGATGGCCTGTGTGGTCTCTTCCAACTTTACATTTCTATGATTCTATGATTCTATGGTTCTATTACTAGGTAAGCCTTTGTTTTCATCCATGGGTGTTCCTTCATCTCCACTTCCTCCTACCTGTGCAACTGCAACTGAGGGATGTAAGTACCTGGTTGCCATTTCTTCTCCATGCTTAGCTGAGGACATTCTGGCTGCCCTTATGCATCCAGGGAAGGTAGAGCAGTCTTTGCCCCCAGTATTAAGCTGCTTCTATTTCCCTAGGCGCAGAAGGGCATCTAGAAAGTGTTCAAAGAACTCCTGCAGTTGAGCAGTGGTTGGGGATTGAGATGAGATCAAGACCCCGGCCCCCAGCTGTTGTTACCCAGCCACCTCAAAGAGTGTTGCACAAGGAGGTATAGGAAACCTCTCCCTGCAATGTCTCTCAAAGTTCAAACTATTCCCACGGTCCTGGCTTCAGTCTGGCAATTGGTGCTGTTTATGTGGGCAGCTTCTAGGTCTGTGATCTCCATTGTTATGGTCTTATCTTTAAGCCAGACTTATCTTTAAGCCATCCTTTAAGTAAGGATGACTTCAAGTAAAAGACTATCCTCTAAATTAGGACATATGGGCACCCTCTTTTCTGTCTTTGGCCCTTTCCGCAAGATGTCATCATCCCGCATTGGGGACGGGAGACAGATGGGAACTGGATAACGCTTACACACGACATTGCCAATGTCCTGTCATTCTCCTATCCCAGGTGGCATGATTGTGCTGCAAATCATTGATGGGTTCTCCCTGTCAATGACCAGTGATTGTGCCACCCTCCCTTCACTCTCCTGCACTTACCTGAGCTGCGGAGAGTCAGGAAGTGAGATGGCCATGCTTCCTGCTCCAGCACAGCCTGGGACAGTGCCTGGCTGCACTGCGGAAGGAAGAGGCATGGCTATTCCACCTCCCCCATTCCCACAGGCAGCCGGTGTGAAGCGGAGCACTCTTGCCACACTCCCCTCCTGAGAGAGGCTCTACTAGGGTCCCCATGGGACGCTGCCAGGATCAGGTAGAGTGTAGAAAGGGCCACTGTCTCTGACCATTTCTGCACTACAGTGTTATAGTGCTACTATTCCACTTTCAACATCTCATGGAATTCTGAGTTTTGGAGTTTAGGGAAGGGCATTTAGAATTCTCAGACAGAGAGCTCTTTGGCCTCAGTGAACTACAAACCTCAGAATTCCACAAGATGTTGAAAGTGGAATAATGGCACTACAGCAGTGTGGTGCAGAAATGGCCTCTCTCTCTCTCTCTCTCTCCGCTTCATAGGCAGAGACTCTCTGCACCTGTATCTGAGTCAGAATGTGGAAAAGTTACCTTGTAACTTATGTAACTTCTTACTTACGTAACTTCAGCTCTTAGGATATCCCAGCCAGCTGAACAGTAATCATGTTGGCCAGGTTGTTCTGGGATCTGGAGTTCATAAGTATAACTTTTCCAGAGTGAGATCTGAACACCATTCTTTCCCGTGCTCAATTATTTACAAATTTCATATGTAAATATTGTTTAGTATCAGTTCCCAACTGCAGATTTTGGGCTGAAAGAATTCCCAATATTTACTCTTTTGCCAAGAAATCTTAGAGTTAGCAACATCTGCATGTGCGTATTCATCAGTTGCTAGTTTGCATGTTACTCTGAAGCACAGTATATATTTATGGTGACATCCTGTTTGTTAGCTGCACCCACACACCCACACATGCCGTCTCTCTTCCTCCATCTGACTTACATTTTCTTTTCCCATCTCTCTCTTCAGTTAGGACATGGGTATGATTATGAATAAGTATTGGTAAGTAAAGCTACTTTTCTACTTTACAGCATTTGCCATGCGAAAGGGCCCCTCGAGCGTTGCGCAACTGTGAGGAGAGGTCCACACAACGCACTCACAATCACACGATGCTCCAGGGCCTGGCAGGTGACAATCATGCACTATTTCATTTTTGGCTGTAAGCCGAAAATGATGCGTGATTGTGCATCGCTCCGGGGCCCCGCAATCACTTGCCGTGTGTGCAGAGCTCTGGAGCTGCAGTGCTCACGCTTCCTGCCCCAGTGCAGCCTGGGAAAATCCCAGGATTGCGGAAGGAAGAGGAGGAGCTCTCACGCAAGCAGACACCAGGCTGCACTGCGGAAGGAAGAGGAGGAGCTCTCATGCAAGCAGACAGCAGCGTGATCCCCGCACCCCAACTCTACAAAAAGGTGAGTTGCAGAAAGGGCCTTTGTTTTACAAAGAAGACTAAGCTTGTTTCTTTCTCCACTAGACCTGTGTGAATGTGAGCATGGGACTGATTGTTGCTCAGGTTCTGCTTTTCCAGTTGATTGTTCTGCTTGAGAGATCCTGTACAAGCTCTCACATTTATCAACAGGAATTAGCCAAGGCAGAAACAAACTGTTTGGCTCATTTGACTAAGCCATAATAGTGTATCGCCTTCAAGAAGAGCAAAGGTAGGAAAAATGACTTTTGGATTACAAACCACAGAAGCACACAACCAGCAAAGTTCTGTTTTTCTACACAGCAAAGCTGTGTGCATGAGCTTGAGGTTTTTAGTCCAAGCTCTGCCTTTTCAAGTCCAAAATAAAACTCTCCAGCTCATTATTTACAGTGGATTTTTGGGTATAGACTCAGTTTGTTCTGTGTACCTTTGTCATTGCCAATTTGGAGGCCTTTGGTGTGTGTATAAGCAGCCGTTCCTAGTGAGCATGTACACTATGCATGGCCTAGACCATATATCTTCAAAATAAAGGCTACAAAAAAGAAAGCATCCACCAGACAGATGGTTAGTGTATTCTTTCTTCTGAGAGGACATATAGCATATAGCTACCATATGGGATCTTGTTTTGAAAGATTTGGAGAGGAACCAAGGATTTGGTTTCTTCAGTTTGAAGAAGTTTTCATCACTTTTTCCCTTGTACTGAAAATATAACCTTAACTACTTTACCAGGGACAGTTGCAGAGTTAGAAAAAAGGAAAAAGAAGAAGAAAAGGGAAATAAATAGTTTTCACTCCATGCCAGCTTCTGCAATTGACATCAGCATCCATGCTGTTCAACACGGAGCCTCTCTGCTGTGTATCTCTTCTCAGGAACATTGTTTGTCTACTTGTGTACCTGTCATGCAGAAGAAAAGTGAGATGTGAAAAGGCAGCTGGGGCAAGTTATTTATTTATTATTATTTTGCAACTGCAACTACTTGGAGAAAAGAAGACTGAAAAGTGACATGATAGCTATCTTTCAATATTTGAAGGGATGTCATGTAGAAGATGTAGCAAACTTGTTTTTCTGCTGCTCCAGAGACTAGAACATGAACAAATGGTTTCAAATTCCACCTAAAAAGAGATTCCACAAAACTTTTCTATTATAAGAGCTGTTCAACAGTGGAATACATTACCTCAGAGGCAGTGGACTCTCCTTCTTTGGAGATTTTAAAACACAAGTTGGATAACCATCTTTTTGAGAGTCTTTTAGTTGTACATTCCTGCATAGTAGGGGGTTGTACTGGACTGCCCTTCCAGTCCCTTCCAATCTATGATTCTATCATTCCTAGAACCCCACCACCACTAGCAGCATGGGCCTTGTAACTTTTACAACCTCCGTGCATAAATCTGAGTTATTTAATCTAGTTTTCCAATGGAATTGTGTTAGGGAACAAGCAAAGGACCTGCAACAAAATGCTGCAGTACAAAGTGCTCCCCTCAGTTCCTCTGCCTTCCCTCAGACTGCTGGATGCACCCATTGCTTTCTGGCTTGACTTTGGGGTACATTTTTCTTTCCTGTAGGTTTTTTTTTTTTTTTGGACTTTTGCAACTCTAGGGTTTTTCTAAAGTCTGCTAGTATCTCTTTCTTACGTGCCAACTGCATAAGCACTGGAATCTAAAGCATAAACACTGGAAACAGAGAATGATAGTAGTGTTGAAAATGTACAGAAAATGAACTTGAGAACTTGGTGAGGGGAGGGTTAGTTAGGCATGCTTTCAAAATTTTCCTGTTCTGGATTTTCCACCATGGATTTTGGATTTTCCACTTGCTTGGTCTTATTCCCAAAGTAGAAATCCTCCACTGCTACATTGTTATTTCTAAATGCTATACATTGCTGCTATACATTGCCCGTGGCTTGTGGGAACATGCATGCCGCCAATTCCTATTTCTATTTATAGGGATGTAAAGAATATTTGAAAAATGGTTGAAAAACATTTTTCTTGAGTATTGAGAAACTAGGATAAGGAAAAATTAGGAATGACAAGAATCTTCACAGTTTGGGATTTATTCTGCATAAAATTCATACAAGGTTTTCTAATGCAGTGAACAGCATTTTCTGCATATAAAATAATTCAATTTCCTTCACAGAAAATGCCAATTCCTATGCAGAAAATGTTGTTTTCTGCACAAAAACAAACACAAAATTCAAATAGTCCTAATTGTGAATAGTTTTTGAAGATTTTTTTCTCACAATGGGGAAAAAATTGCTAAAATTATCCATTGCTTCCTTCATGAATAAAACCAGGAAAGAATTACATCCTCAAAACGTAGTGCTGTGGTAAATGGTGAATGGAGGGATGTGCAACCACTGGGATTGTTTGGGGTTTTTTTTTCCAGAGCAAGAGTGATAATGTCATCTGCTAGTGAAAAAATGGGAGTTGACAGATTTCCTGTCAAGTGAAAGAGGCAATGATAAGACTTTCCAGTTTTGGTGTGGTTTATGAAAGATCAGCATAGAGGAAGCCAGAGAATGAGAAAATAAACAGAAATTGGAATGTTTTCTCTTTTCTTCAGTCGGGCTCCTATTTCATGACTTTTAAAACTCTTGCCTTTAAACTGTTTAGTAAATTTTATTTGTATGCCACCCTGAGATCCTAGTATATAGTGTGGGATATGTTTTTTATTAAATAAATAAAATGACAGAAATTAAATCATAACCATGTCAACTTGCAGTTCTAATTGAAAGACAAATGTTGCACTTCAGCAAGATGAAAAACTTTTGTTAAACTTTAATGTGTTTCATATGTTGAACTGAGGCAGATAGATTTAATACCAGTGGGTTCAGTGGTGCTTTCTCTCTGGGAAATGCATATTGTATTTTGGTTATGCCCTGTAAATTTAATTTTAAAGGACAACAGATACTTCACAGTATTCCAATTGTTAGTAAAAAATGTTATCTATTCATCGGGCATTTGTAGGCACAGATCTTTAGTACCGGCTCCACTGAATTTTTGATTCTTCATTATTTGTTTCATTGTTGTATTTCTTAAGGTTGTTCACAGACAGTCTCTCCTCAAAGCCAGAGCTTAGACAAATAATTTTTTGAACCACAATTCCTGGAATCCCTAATTGTACTTAGAGATTCTAGGAGCTGTAGTCCAAAATTTATTGATTGATTGATTGATTGATTGTATTTATATGCTACCTTTTCTCCTAAAGTTAACTCATAAGGTTAACTTTATGGCTTCCACAAAGTTAAAAAACATTAAAAACACATAAGAATTATAAAAACTAAGCATTTTTTTAAAAAACAATTTAATAAAGTAAAAGCTCCCCTTCTTGCTCATTAAAAGCCTGCTTGAAAAGAAATGTCTTTGCCTGCCTATGAAAGGAAAGCAGAAAGGTGACCAGCCTAGCCTCCCATGGGAAAGGGTTCCACAACATGGGAGCAGCCACTGAGAAGTCGATCTCCCATGTCCTCATCAGGCAAGCCAGAGATGATAATGGGACTGAGAGAAAGACTTCCCCTGTAGATCTTAGGGGTCTGGCAGGTTCATATAGGGAGTCTTTCAAATAGTCCAGGCCTAAGCCGTTTAGGGCTTTATAGGTCATGACCAGCACTTTGAATTGTGCCCAGAAATTAACAGGTAGCCAGTGAAACTGTTTTAATAAGGAGTTATGTGCTCCCTGCATTCTGGCTGACATGTTTTGAACCCACTGAAGTTTCTGAAGAGTCTCCAAAGGCAGCCCCATGTAGAGTGCATTACAGTAGTCCAACTGGCATACAAGTTTTAACTGTGCAAATGCTGGTCACTGCTGAAACCTGGGCACCCAGGCTCAGAGTTGAGTCCAGGAAAACACCAAGTCTGCAAGCTTGAGATTTTAGGGGGAGTGTAACCCCATCCACCAAAAGCAACCTTCCCAAGGTCTGTTCATTACTACTCCAATGCTGTTATTGTTAGAAAATGTTGAACTTTAAAAAACATAGCTTGAAAATCTTTATCAGGTATGATGGTGGGACAAAAACCTTTAGAGTTAAGGAAGATTTCTTTGCACACAGAAAGGTTGAAGCCTAAGGATTAACACTTGCATACAGAGAGTGCACACAGAGTATTTGGAGGAGCAAAGGTGCTATTCATCATTTGAATCAGTTGACCATTCAGTGCTGTTGTTCACAAACTTTGCATCACTGTGATGGAATGCTAAAGTAGCCTGTTTCTATTTATGTAATGCATGCCAGTCATGCCAGAGCAGATAACCTTGTGCTCTGAAGAATCAGCACATTTAGGTTAATACCTGATTTGGAAAATCCCAGCCTTTCTGTCCTTTTGAATAGTGCTTACCTCACCAAGAATTTGCCAAGCTTGTGTCAGGGGCAAGACTGTTTCTTTGCCCTGCTCTGTAGGAGTCTTCACGTTATTCCTTTTTGCAGCAACTGAATACTCAACAGAGGCAATATTGTCAAATGTTTTGAGCTAAAAATGCACAATCAGCAGCTGCATGTGATGCATCCCATATCTGAAGCCGACTTTACCATGAAGAAGACTGAACAGCAGCCTCAGGCAGCAGATTCTGAGGCCATTTCCACACAACGTCGCTATAACACTATAGCAGTGGGGCATTACCGATCCAGGAGCCGTGCTTCCACATGACATCATCACCATCCAGCTGCTATCCCATCTCCAAGTGTTGCCAAATCGCCATATTCTATTTCCAGAAAAAGTCTGTTAAGAGCTTCCTATAGTGCTTCAATCCCATCAGTTATTGTAGTGTGGTACCATTATAGCACTTGATAACACTTCCTGTCATGGCAGATCCAGCAGTGGGAAGGCTGTGGGCATACCCAGCTTGTCCCTCCCTCGGCGACTCCCATGACAAGATAACTTACTATCACCTCTCCCTGTTTATTTTAAATGTCTCCTTTGAGTCAAAACTTTTTTTAAAATACATTTTTAAACAATATAGAGCAAAAGTGCAATAGTGTACTGGTATGTCATGCTGTTACAATATTGCTGTATTAGTACAGCTTCCCCTCACCCACCCAAAAAAGCCCCCCAAAATCACTGCCCAATCAGGGCGATGGGGCAGGATTAAGGCAAGACACAAGAGTGCCAAAGACACTGTAATGCAGAAAGAACACCAGTGGCAATACTGCTACCCTTCCACTTAAGGGAGAAGGATGCAGAAAAGAGCATCCCTAATCCAATGGCATCACGCAAATTGCAATGCTACCATTATAATGGTATAACATGATAATGACCTCTAGTGTGGAAATGGTCTGAGTGTCAAAAAATGGACAGCAAGTTGTTCGTTGTTATACTTTTATTGTTAGGAATTGTTTATCTTAATACAAAAATATTTGTTTAAAAAAATCATTAAAAACTAACTTGTAAACTTTTAATTCTGAAAAACCTTTCCCACTTTCTTTCCCCTTATAGTCATTGTTTTATAGCTGTACACTGTTTCAACCTATGCTGTAATCTTTAGGATCTGTGTCGAGAGAATTTGAATTTTTGAATTTTATAAAGTTGTTTTCAAAAACTAACAAAATTCTCAGTCTTTCATTGTAAGTAGATGCGTTTTGGTTTGGGTTTTTTATTCAAGATGGAGGGTTTTTTTTGGGGGGTCCGTAAAGTGAAACTCACTTTGGTCTATAGTGTCAGGTGATGCAGATTAGATGATAAAAATACACAATATGAGGCTGCTGATCATATATGCTTGCACTCATTCAATAGACTTTTTTAAAAAAGAACATCCTCAAATCTTCAGTTTTTCAAATTGGTGGAGTATTCATGTCATAGTATGGAGCTGGGAGAATCTGAAAGAAAAGGAAGGAAGGAAGGAAGGAAGGAAGGAAGGAAGGAAGGAAGGAAGGAAGGAAGGAAGGGGGAAAAACTATCACCCTGGGACATTCCATGTTGTCCCACTGTTGACCCCCTCTCCCTTACAACTGGTTCGGACCAAAACAAGCTGATGGGGGTGTGGAAATTCAATGGGCCTTTGGAAATATTGCTATTAATTTATAAAAGGTTCTTAATTTAAAGGGGGAAAAAACAGTCAGAAGCCCCAACCCACACTCTACATATACACGCTTCCTATAGTTTAAGTGATAGCATCACCATGGACTTGATACACTCTCACTTGCATATGCTGATAATTAAGACAACATATATTATTGGTAATCATAGATTAGCAGTAGAATGGTACTTAAATTGTTTGCACCCACCTTCTGCTCATGTGATACTACTGCCTCCCCACATTCTTCTCATTTCCTTCACCCCACACCTATTAGGAAATTAACTCTGCCTACAAGTTTCTCACCCCCTTCCCTTCTCTCTTTGATATGTTATATTTGGGATGACTCAGCCCACTTCCTTTTCCACATAGAGAATTTACAACTGGGGAAAAATGCAGAGTCTTCCATGTACAGGAAATCTCAGTGTTTCATGCTGTGTGATTTTTCTTTTCAAGTCTTTAGCTATCATTTAATATCTTGGATTTTTTTTCTGAAAAAAAAATCTATTATTAATTTGATCCAAGTTCCCACACCCTGCTGACCTCTTGACAAATGCCTCTGCCAGGACAGAAGGATTATCTAATTTGAACACACGACATATTCCAAAAATTGTCATCATATCTTAGGAAACATAGGAAGCAACACTTTAGGAAACAATGTTGCATATCCATAAAAACACATGTGATGAGTTCAACTCTTCAATGCTGGGAGTGAATTAATACCATACTAAGTTAAACTCATTGCTCAAAAAGAAAAGTATGATGATAGGAAGATGTCTCTGGGTTGCCAAGACTAGATCCAGCTATTATTTATATATTTATATACAATTAATTAATTATATGCTCTACCTTTCTCCCAGTTCACGTTCCTTGTTTGCTAACAACATAATTTAAAATAATACAGCTAAAATTAATAATAATTGCGTCCTCCCCACAAAACAGGTATACTTCTGTTAATGAAACAGTTCCTGTGCATTACTTTTTTAAAAAAAACAGGAAAATATGGTACAAGGGGCATAAATAACATGGAAAGAATAGGGATAGGTTCATGAATCACACACAAAAAAGATCAGTTCAGCATGTTTTAGCAAATATTTTTTTCAAAACTAAGGCCATTTCTGCCCTACACTGTTATAGAGCTGTTATTCCACTTTCAACATCCTGTGGAATTCTGGGGTTTGTAATTTACTGAGGCCAAAGACCTCTCCGGCTGAGAATTCTAAATGCCCCTCCCTAAACCGCAAACCCCAAGATTCCATAGGACATTGAAAGTGGAATATATCACTATAACGGTGTAGTGTGGAAATGGCGTAGAAATATGCACATGTGCAGTAAATCAACAAGGTAAGGTAAACCTTGCATATGTAAACAAAATAATTTTGATCCTTCTAGAGACCTTTTGGAAACTTTGCTGGCCAAATGAATAGATCTTTCTGCTGTGCTGGTCACAGATGCTAAGTGAAGGATACGGAGGCAGCGGCTATTTATCTTGCCTGCCACACACTGTACACACTGCTGAAATATGATCAGCTAGAGTACAATGCCATTCTTTCCCTTTGCTGCTAAAAAAAAAAAATTCCAACTAGACAGTGACAAGGAAGAAAGGGAGTCTGTTCAGGCATAAAGAGACTTTGTAAAGAGGAGCTTCTTTATCAGAGACTTTGTTAACTAAGTATATCTGTATCAATAAAATAATAGAATTAAAAAACATATTAATGTGCTGTGGAGTCACTGCAAACCAGACAGGACTCTACCTGGTATGCATGTGATTATGGGTAGCACAGTTCCCATCCCTGATGCTAGATGGTGTTAATGTTGCCTTATTCCCCTCCCCATTTTGGTTAATACTCCATACATTCAAAGGGAATGTACATGAAGAATTAATACCTTGCACAGAAGATAATGAATCAACATATTATGGTGGTCTAAGTGTTGGACTAGGCCTCTGGTTAAAACCTCCAGTCAGTCGTGGAATCTCGTCAGATGACCTTGGACAAGTCACACAATCTCAGCCCAAGAAGAAGGTAACGGTAAACCTCCTCTGCATAAATTTTGCCAGTAAAAGTCTATGATCACTATATTTCAGAGATGATTTGAAGGAATGTAACAGCAACAGCAGAGAAGAGAATGACACTACACTTTCACACACACACTTGTGTATGCTCTCTGGGTTATTATGATGCTTCAGGTTATCTCCGTTCCACTCCATTGAATGCAGCACAGAAGATACTTAAGATGAATGTACTAGACATGATAAAGCTCAGCTTCTCTAAATCTATTGAAAAATGCAGAAAAGATATCAATTTTCAGTCTCTGAACATTTGTATAGCAAAGGAAACCTTCCTTTCAGGCACTAGTGCCAACAAGGCAAAATTAAAGGGAGTAGTTGTGGTGGTTGAAGAGGTGTTATTGCAGCCAGTTAGGAATGTTAAGGAAGAATGTTGTGACTCATAAAAGGTATCTTGGGGGAGAAAGACAAAAGAAATGGTGGGTTCATTGCTCATTCAGGGCAAAATATTATTTAATGAGCATACAAAGGAGACAAAATTCCTCAATGCCTACTTTAGCCTAGTTTTCACAAAACAAGGAGAACTACAAGCAGATATTAACAAACAAAGTAACTGGGTGAGTGGATTAAAGGAATGCTACAGCCATAATAAAGCTTGTCTTCATTATCATTTGAATTTTTTTTTCAGTCATGTAACAGTCCCATTAGAAGTGTTGCAATATATCACAGGCTAGGCTGCCTGGAGGATTCTGGAGTTAGCAGTCCACAAGGCAACTGAATGAATTTCTTGTGTGTGTGTATTTGTGTGTGTGTGTGTGTGTGTGTGTCTCCAAAAACATTTGGAGGATCACAGCTTTCCCCACCTTCATTTGAACAGTAAATTGATCCCCCAGGAAAGAAGTACTTGGTTAATCGTCAGATTTAAGAGTATTGGGAGACTGAGGCCATTTCTGCACTAGACTGTTATAATGCTATTATTCCACTTTCAACATTCTATGGAATCTTGAGGTTTGCAGTTTAGGAAAGACCACATTTATCAATGACTCTAATGCCATTTCTGCACAAGAATGTGACAGTGCTATAACAGTCTAATGCGAAAATAGACTTAGGCCCTTTTTGCACGTGGGGGGGCCGAAATGGGGCAGCGCACGCAGGGGCGGAGCTTACCTGCTTGCGTTTTGCTCCGTCCCTGCTCCGTCCCTGCAGGGAGCGCGGTTCTGCCGCTTCACACGCTGCCGAATTTCGGCGGTGCTCGGCGGCGTTCAGCAGTGCCCAAAATGGTGGCCGGCGGCTTCAGGCGGTGCTCCGCCAATCAGGGCAGCACGCCAGCCAGAAGCCCGCCCCCGGGCAGATCTGCAGAGACGCACTACCGCGTCTCTGCAGATTCTCACCGGGAGCTGTCACGGATTAGTGTGGATGAGTTTCATAAAAATCACCTGGGAAGGTGGTTTTTAAAAAACTCGCAGCGCCACCCCTGCGGCTGCGCTAGAGCAGTTGGAGGTGTGGCGCCTCACCTTTTCCAACCGCGCTAGCGCACTCCACGGTGTGAACGACCTCCGTCTCTGGTCGTCGCACCGCAGGGTTTTACCCCCGTGTGAAAATGGCCTTAGAGTCATTGATAAATATGAAAATCAATGAATGTAGAGTCATAGATACTACAAGGGCCATTGAGGCCAACCCCCTGCCATGCAGGAATACACAGTCAAAGCATTCCTGACAGATGACCATCCAGCCTCTGTTTAGAAACCCCCAAAGAAGGAGACTCCACCACACTCTGAGGCAGAGTGGAACGCTGACATGAAATCAATGTTTTGCTCATTGATGAAAATGTGGTCTGTGAGCTTGAGTCCATCAATTGCTTTCTAAGCCAAACTATAGATCACATTGGAGATGCATAATTACATCTTCTTCTGATATGTTTAGAAAGAGCCATAGGTCAGCAGGAGAACACATTTTTATACTAAAGGTGGGCAACTGTATTGGGCCTGGGGGCCAGTTTTCTGCCCCACAACTCTGTGTGGACTGCCAAAAATTTCAAAAAAGAGCAAAGTTCCTGGCATGGCTGGTTTTGGTTTTGGGGAAAAAAACTTAAGCACTACAGGGACCCTAGCAGCCTGTTTCAAAGGGGGAACTGCTACTCCTGGAAGTTTTCTGGAAAGGCAGAATGGATGGTTGAAGTCTGGAAAAAATAGCCTCTGGGTTCTGTATATGCCAAGGCCTCATTTTGTCCACTCCTACTTGACATGTAGAGGGCTCAAGTTTCAATCCCTGCCTCTCCAAAGGTAGTAAATGACAGGAAAAGAATAGTTGAAAATATTCAAAGTATGATTTAAGTATGTGTTCCTCAAGTCTTAAGAAACCCAAATGAGGAGAAGCTTGGGCTGATAAGAATCTTTGCAGTTCAGTATATTTTCTGTGCAAAATTCACAAGTGGTGTTTTTGCACAGAAAACATCATTTTCTGTACAGGAAGCATCCTTTTCTTCACAGAAAATATTTCTGTATTGAAGTATTAGTTTCTGTACAGAAGAAGCCATTTCATGTGCAGAAAATGCTGTACTGTGTGTGAAAAAAACACACCACATGTAAATTTTGCACAGAATACATCTTGAACTATGAACAGTCTTCCAAAAACAATGTGCATCTTTGAAGTCTCTCCTGCAGTGGGAAGAAGACTGGTAAAATTATTCATTGCTTCTCTCAAGAATGAGGTTAGCAAAGAATTACAACCCTTCACAGGTAACACTAAAGAGCTCTAGTGAAATTGTTAGAGAGCTGCGAGCAGGGAGAAGAGGTGATAGTGCATTTCATGGGCAATAAATTTGATATGATAAAAATCCATTCCCACATTCATCCATTTATTAGTTGCATTTATGTCTCTCTATTACTCCACTGAATTCAAGGTAGCTTATATAGCTTTCATCTTCCATTCTTATACATATAATAACCCTGTGAGAAAGATCTACCAGAAAGACAGAGACTGATGAAAGTCACCCAATGATTTCATGGCTCAGTGGGAAGGAAAACCTGGATCTCCCAAATACCAGTCCAACAATCTATAAACTACAACACTTGGCATCTCAAAGAAGTTTTTCCTGTGCCTTCCAAAATATATACACTTGGGAAAGAACAAACATATTATATTCACCACACACATCAGCAACATTCTGGCCAAGATCCTGCTTCAGGCCGTACACAGTATAAACATTCCACAAGTGGAGCTATGCCACAACAGAAGTCCTCTATTCTCCACTGGCCCCTATATGTTTATGTCAGGGTAAGTAGCATGCAACAGGTAGATTTAGAGTGGATTGGGGTCATTGTGTGATGGAGACAGGGGATTCTGATCTTCATAATGACCTAAAGAGTGAGTTATAGAGACATAAGTTGGACTTATAGCTGTGTGGCTCACTAACAGAATGACAACTCCATTGAAAGCAAGGGTGGAAACTGTGCCACCAATAACTCATATTTTCTACCTGCCATTTTTCTTTTTTAAAAAAGCCCCCCAAAACTTCTGGGTTATGATTTCATGCTTAAACGATGCTTTGTGCTACTTAGATGGCAAAAGAAATGATTCATAGTTTCATTACATCAGACAGCTATGTGAAGATTCTGAAATCCACAGGGTACAAATGAAAGCTGTATCAGAAATATCTTGTCCCCTCCCCCTCCCCCTCTTTAAATGTTGTTTTCATATTTTCATGCATTCTTTCTGTGCTCAACTTGAACTAAAAAGCCCTTTTTAATTTGACTGGTGTAAACAGATTGCTATGAGGACCAGAAATATTTCCCCCCTCTCCTGGTGGGTGGCATTGCTGATTGAGAGAGGTGATGATGTTCTCCTTTCCCACCTTCTCTGATAGAGGTGATATTTATGAGCCAGTGGAATCATAGGAAGAGATCTGGAAGGATCAAGGAAGAGAATCTAACCAAAGCCTTCATATTTAATATTTCTAATGAATGGGGTGTGATAGTATGGTTGGTACTATGCCCCATCAAAGTTTGAACTCTGACAGGGTATATTACCAACCATACTATTAGGTAGATTTAGGTAGCCATTGACCTCTGGACCAAAGGCTGCTGCTAGAGGGCAAAGCTGTGTGCACCATGTGGCCTAGTCTGCCTTGCCTAAGCTATCCTACCACCCTCCACATGGTAGAGGATTCTTTTACCTTCACAAGTACTGAGGTAAGGCCATTTCCACACTACACAGTTATAGTGCTCTTATTCCGCTTTCAATAGCCTGTGGAATTCTGGGCTTTGTAGTTTACTGAGACCAAAGAGCTCTCTGGCTGAGAATTCTAAATACCCCTCCCTAAAATGCAAGCCCCAGGACTCCATGGGATGTTGAAAGTGGAATAATAGCGCTATAACAGTGTAGTGTGCAAGTGGCCTAAGATGCAGCTGTGCGCCCAGTTGGTTTCTGTACAGTGAATCATGGACCCGCACTTTGTCCTTCACCTCAGGTGACAAATGACTTGAAGTCACATTGACAAGACAAAGACTCACAAAACTATCCTGAACTATTTCATGTCTTGATTGCTAGTATGATTTAGCCTTTACTTTATCTGTCTCTGTTTAGGGATGCCATTTTTTGGAAATGTCATTCCCAAAGGAAGCGATGCATACTTTTAGTAATTTTCTACCTGCTGCATGAAAGTCTTTGAAAACTGTGCAGTTTTCCAACACTATTCGCATGTCAGGACTTACTTTGTACAAAATTTGCATATGGTATTTTTGAATATGAAACAACCTTTTCTTTGCTGGAAACAGCATTTTCTGAGTAGAAAAAAAAATGTGAATTCTGTGCAGAATAAGTCCCCAACCATAGAATTCTCATATGCTCCTTGTTGTGGTGTCCTGGCATTTGAGAAGTGTTTTTCCACCATGTTTGAATATTTTAAAATATTCTTTCCATTCCTATAGATGATTAATAATTTCATGCTCTGACAACAGAGGTTTAAAGGCAAAAAACAACTCAGGCTGTGAAAAGTACAAACAAGTAAGGCATCTTTGTCAGGTAGGCAGAATCTCTTTAGTATTGGAGGCATTGTGTTGGAATCTCTAAGAGTATAGACACAATTTAGAGTTCAATTACACCTGCATTGAAGAGGACAGCTAAAGACCAGAAGTAATGGTTTTGAAGGGGGGAAAACCTCCATACATAAAGAACAATAATTTGTTAAGGAAAAGGCCAATCTAGAGCTTTCATTATATAGAGCAGTGGTTCTCAACCTGTGGGTCCCCAGATGTTCGTGGACTTCAGCTCCCAGAAGCCCCAGCCACTATGGTCAATGCTCAGGGCTTCTGGGAGCAGAAGTCCATGAACATCTAGGGACCCACAGGTTGAGAACCACTGATATAGAGGGAGGAAGATTTCTTTTTCTCTCAAAATGTTGGAGAATTCAAATATTCCACCTTGAAGTCTAAAATGGGACAGTCTAGCAACAGATCTATCACCTGGGGCCACAGATGGTAAAGTACTTCAGTTTGTCTTTTTGAGTAGCTGCAAACTTAAGTCCAATCTGACATCCTGTCTTCCTGGACTAACGTGTTAATAATACTGGCCAGCAGAGGACAAAAATTTCTCTGGAAGATCTTTCATCAGCTGGGATGGGCAAGCTTCCACCTTACAAGTACTGTCCTGTAGAGCCAGAGTGCACTCTCTGTGTCAGCGACCTGGCCAAAGCAATGGGACCAGGCTGAGCTCCTGGCTCAGACAAAGTAGCAGCCTTATGGGTTGATGGTATATTTTAGCACAAACAAATGACAGTGTGAAAGAAGCTCATATCTAGAAAAGTGGCTATGCTCTCAGGGATTGGGAATGGTAAATATCTTAGAGTATCATTTTCTCCTGCATTCTATTTTTTTTTAAAAAAAAAAAACAAGTTCTCTCCATCTCCCAAATGAAGATATTTATGAATTTTTGAAAATTCTTCCGAAACAAATTGAAACAAAGTTATCATCCGCTTGCCTTGCTCACATTCAGTGATCACCAATATTCACAATGTGGAAAGACCCTCTTGTACCTGCCTGCCATACAGGTATTACCAGCTCATAAATTATTATTTTTAATAACTCTGTACATAATTGTTTTTAACTTTGTATTATGCCTTGTTCTATCTGTACTCTGTTTCAACTTAGTTTGTAACTTGCCTTGTGCCCCATATTGAGAAAAAGCTGGTACATTCATTAACCTCACCAGCATCAATACCTTGGTAAAACTCTGCTCTTGAGAGTTCAAGGAACAATCTATGGGCCCAAAGCCAATATTCTGTGCAATATTCAAAGCCAATAACCCACATTATGAATAATTCTTAATACATTTCTTATTTTGAGTGAGACTTCTGGCAGTCTCTTGATGGAGATTTAAAATACAGAGCCAGCCCCACCATTTAGTGGATGAGTCACTGCCTCAGGCAGTAGGTTCTGAATGCCATGTAAAATGGCAACCAACTCTTATTTCCCTTGTTATTATTGTCCTTTGGTTGGTAGGGATTACCAATTTGGTTTGGCCCATTTCTGCCCTCCACTGTTATAGTGCTATTATTCCACTTTCAACATCCTTTGGAATCCTGGGGTTTGTAGTTTAGGGAGGGGCATTTAGAATTCTCAGCCAGAGAGCTCTTTGCCCTCAGTAAATGAGCTTTGTCCTCTCTCTGTGTGTATTTCAGCTGGAAATGGGCTTGTACTTTTCACTTTGACTTTGCCCCTTTTACTGTTCTGCACACAGGCAGCAATATGCCTTGTACAGCACTATTCTAAATTGTTGTAGTCTCCAAACCACAAAAAAATATAATGTACAGGCCAGTCCTCTCAGCAGGGATGTAAATCTTCATAAACTTCATTCTCACAGAAAAGAACAAATAATTTTCCCATTTTCCTCCTGACTGTGGGAAAGTCATTGAGAATTGCTGCAGTCACTGAAAACCACGTAAGATGATCAAAAGTCTAGAAGCCAAGCCTTATGAGAAGGAACTTTGAGAGGTGGCCACATTTAGCTTGGAGGAGAGAAGACTGAGAGGTGACATGCTAGGTATCTGAATGGATGTCTGTAGGAAATGGGGTAAGCTTGTTTTCTGCTGCAGAAAACTTATTTTCTGCATGGAAAACTGGGTGGTGGTTGTGTGCAGGAGGCCTCATGCCATTTTTTGTACAGAACTGTGAAGATTCTCTGCCATTTTTCTCACCATCAGGGTTTCTCAACACTCAAAAAGCCTGTTTTTTGTTTTATTTTAACAATTTTTCCAACTATTTTTTTTAATATTCTTTCCATCTCTAGTCCTTGGCAGAGTTGGAGGTAACAAAGTCCCCAGTGAAAGAGCTTAAGTATGTCAAACTCTGGATCACAAAGATTGTCTTAAAATAGGTAATCCTCTTCTAGAGGACACAGGACAGCTCATTCTCTGCAAGGGTGTTACCCTGATTTCTGGGGGTCCCGTGAGGGACACCTAAATGCTCTCCAAATTATACAAGTTGGGGAAATTAGTCAAAGAGCACAAGTTGGCACTGCGAGAGGCAGGGCAACGGAGCGAGATCTTTTACCCAGTGTCTACGGGGCCAGGCCAAGTCAAGGAGCACACAGAAGTGAAATAATAATTGTGGTTTTTATTAAAATACAATCAAACAAGTGTATGCAGCACACTCACACAGATAACTAGAGAAATAAAGGTTGGAGTTGGATAGAGGGATTTTGAGAGGAGGTTTTTGGTATGGGAAATACTACACCTGTCCTGAAGCCCGGGTAGTTTTGTTATCACCATAAACTGGCCTGGCCTTTGGTAACCTAGATATCATTTTGATATCATAATTCGGCCCTGCTCTGCCACCAGCCAAGTGTCTGTGAGGCCGCCAAACAAGCATGATGCTAGGCATGGCTATTAAATGCTGAATCATTTCTGTTTACACCTAAGCAAACCAGAAACTGCCAGATCTGCTTTAGGAGGCCTCCTGAAACAAACACCTTCATTACAAATGCGTGTTAAAACAAAGAGACCTCTGCCCCGAGAGGGCACCCTAGCGAGCTGAGTGCTTAACGGCCAAGCTAGCTGCATCTACATACTGGCCATACTATTGTCAATTCGGACCTTAATTCAATCATGTAAATTCTGACCTTTCTGAGACATTGTCTCAAGCCCAAACCTCATTGTTTTCAACCAAAACTAGACTAGCCCACGGTCATACCTCCCCTGATAAAGACCCCAAGCTCTGAGAGCTTCCTCGGATCGCTCCAGAGTGCTGTCCAACCTTGCTGCCGCTCTGTCCAGTGAATTCCCCTTGGCCACTGTCCTGAGTTTCTTCTCTTCAATTGGATTCCTTCAGGACTACGAGAAAGGTGGCATATCACCCATGTCCCTCAAAACTCTCTTTCCTATTTCTAGTTAGCTGTGTGGTTGTGTTTTCTTAATAATCTGTCTGCTTGTTAATAAATGTTATTGTTGCCATTTAAACTGTTTGACTGCTCACTGATCCGACACTGTATACATTGGGTAAAAGGTTCCCACTAAGTTACCCTGCCTCTCATTAGCTTAAGAGAGTGCTGCCGCTAATTTTCCCACCGTTCATTGTTGTTGTTTGGTTATTTGGGAGCCCGTCCCGGGACCCCCAAGTCACAGGGTAACAGTCTGAAGATAGAGTTCGTGGATATGAAGGTTCTCAGTATGTGGGACTGAGGGGAAGGCTCGCCAAGCAAAGTGGCAGCAAGGCTGGATGGAAGTCGGGAGCGATCCGAGGAAGCTCTCAAAGTCAGGGGTTCTTATAGGGGAAAATGTGGCTGTAGGCTAGTCTGTACTTGGGGAAAACAATGAGTTTTGGGCTAGAGACAAAGCCTCCGAAAGGTCAGAATTTAGCATGATTGAGTTAAGTCTGAATTGTGAATAGGGTAGCCAGTATGCAAACGCGAGTGCTTGACGATTGAGTATTCAGCTCGTCAAGCTGCCTGCTCCAGGCAGGGAGTTCTTTGTAAGTAGTGTGCATACATAATATAGTACTTGCCTGGAGGTCTCCTGAAGCAGCAGTCTGGCTATTTCTGGCCTGCCTGTATTTGTTTGGAATATTACAGCGATTAGCGACCAAGCCTGTTTGCTTGCTTGTCCAGGGGCCTCGCAAGCACGTGGGAAGGAATAGGTGAGGAAGGCCAAATTATTGATATCAAAATGATATCTGGTATCCCACAAGTCTGGCTAGAAACTGCAGTAACAATCGGGACAAGGAGACTGCCCAGGCCACTAATCACCTGGAACAGTTTCCACCCCACATCACTGCAATCAGAAAAGAACAGAGCTGAGATACACAGAGAGAGAGGACAAACAAGATTCCTTTGTTGCTGCCTCCGTCTCCTCAGCAGCAGCATCTTTTCCAGGAGACGTGTCAGATACAAAGAATTAATTATTTGTAATTAAAGTCCCTACTATAGAATTACTGGATTTCAGGAATGCTGGGATGGTATGAATCAAATGTTCAGGAGACATTAAATGTAGCAGTTAAAAAAGAAAGGAAAAGGGAGACAGCCTTGCCTTCTTCAAAGAAGAAATAAAAGCCAATCCTCTTCACAGACAACAGTGGAAATCAACAGAAGACTCTTTGTCTTAACCTAGCATGGGACCTCCAAAACATCATTTCTGAATCATCTCTGGAATACATAAAAGCCAAAAGGTTGATAAAACGATGAGTCACAGCTTCCTCAGGAGTTTAGGCGGACTTTTGTTGACCTTTTCTCAAGCGGAGGCTTTACTCTCCTTGGGGAGTCTTGTTGAAAGAAGAGACCTTTACAAGCCAGGCTGAAATAGGAGTGTGTGTGTTTGTGTGTGTTATTTTAATCTGGCATTTTTCTTAAAAAAAAAAAACAGGGGTCTTTAAGAAGATTTACGGGAACCATCTAAAGAAAGATAGAAAAACCTCATCTGGTGAATGGGAGGCTTTAGTTCCTGAGCGAGGTGAACAGTAGCGTAATTGAGTTTTCTTAATCATCCCAAGTACAGTTATTTTGGCTTACAGGAGTCTGAAGCGATCCATTTGCTCTCTTTGCACACTTAATCTTCTAATTACATTAGCTGAAAGCCAAGGCTGAGTTATGGCCCAGCTGCTCTGGTGATGTGAATTCAAGGGTCAGTTCTACATAGGATGAACCCCAATGGTGAATTTTCTTGAATGTGAATGATAATGGGTTTACCTGATGGATAAACACGTGAGCACTACTGTCACTATGGCAAAAAGGGCCAACCTAAGTTGGTAGTGGGTTCAGTTTCTTTCAATGTCTACATTTTCCTTCCAATGCCTGCATTTTTTTTCTTGACAGTGACAACCACAGTTATAGTCAGAAGTGGATCTCAGAATTCATCAGTCTAATTAATTTCCAGGTGAGATGCTGAAACAGATTTTTTTTAAAAAAAGATTACATTACAACTAATCATAGTGTGAAGATTGCCACTTTCTTATAATCTACCTCCTGTACCTTTGTGAACAGAAACCACGCCTTCAACCCAAGGGTGGGGATTACAATATTTTGGACTACAACTCCCAGTATTCCTCATCATTGGTTATGCTGCATAGCCCTGATGGTAGCTGCAATATAACAGCAGATGGAAAGCAGCAGAGTTTATTTACTACCTATTTATTAAATTTATATCCCTTTCTCTGAAATAGGACTCAATATAGCTAACAAAAATGAATAAAATAAGGAAAAATGCAAAAACATAAATTTAATTAATTAATTTTTATTTCATGATTTAAGTTAGAACAATTGCAAACTTTATCATGATCTTAAAAGCAATTATAAACAAAGCAGTTTTTAAAAGAACATTCACCATTTAGGACTTCTTTTACAGTAGCCCTGCTTTGGTCAGACCTCATCTGGAATACTGTGTCCAGTTCTGGGCACCTCATTTCAAGAAGGATATTGAAAGGCTGGAACGTGTCCAGAGGAGGACAACCAAAATGGTGAAGGGTCAGAAGCCATGCCCTATGAGGAATGTCTTAGGGAACTCGCTATGTTTAGTCTGCAGAAGAGAAGGTTGTCATGAGAGCCATGTTTAAATATTTGAAAGGGTGTCATATCAAAGAGGGAATGGGCTTGTTTTCCACTGCTCCACAGACTAGGACAAGGAACAATGGATTCAAACTACAGGAAAAAAGGTTCCACCTGAACCTCAGGAAGAACTTCCTGATGGTAAGAGCTGTTCAGCAGTGGAATATGCAGCCTTAGAGTGTGGTGGAGTCTCCTTCTTTGGAGGTTTTTAAACAGAAACTGGACAACCATCTGTCGAGAGTACTTTGATGTGTGTTCCTGCATAGTAGGGGGTTGCACTGGATGACCACTGTGATCTCTCCCAACTCTATATTCTATGATTCCATGATTCTAACCCAAATTAAGAGCCTAAAGCCTATCTGAAAAGAATATTGCCAGTAGAAGAATAACAGGGAGTAGACTGACCCACCTTCCCTCAGTTAGGAGTTCCATGACTTCGGAACAACCATTAGAAAACCTTCTCTTCATTCTCCACTAAACATGTCTTGACATGGTAAGTCTGAGAGAAGGAATGTTCCCAAAGACTTTGAAGCTCAGACATGGGAAAAAGCACTCCTTGATCTGCAGAAATCTAAAAGAGGGAGATTTTGCCATTGCTTGTGTCCAGACATGAAAAACATTCATCCTTATTTCATTACTTCATGGGTACAGAGATGTTACAGTCCATACTTTACATTCAGGGGGTTCAGATGAAACTTCTGATATTTCCAGGAAGGATTCCTATCTGATCCTGTGGAAGAGTTAGTGTCAGCCACTGTAAACCAGAGTGGATGGAATGGAAACTGGGCAAATCAACACCTATGTTGACCACCACATGAACAGAATGTAAGACTAGATAGGTCTTTGATCTCTTCCAGCATGGATCTTCTTATGTTATACCTATATCTGTATCTGTATCTATATCTATCTCACCTTAGAATTCCACTAACATCTCTCCTATTGCATTTCTCCCAACTACTTCTGCTTATGAAGCTTTCTTAGCTCTTATTTCTTTATTCAGCCCTTTCTGTTCTCACGTCTAGCCCTGAAATCACGAACTGTCTTCATAAAATTTCCAGAAGATAGAATGTCATATGCAAAAGAGGGCAGATGCATACACTTTTTAAATTACAGGGAGCATATACCTTCCCTTTTGTAACAGCCTCAGTTCATAATTCTGTATTCATAATTGTTCATAATTCATAATTATTGTTGCTGCCTGCCTTCAAGTCATTTCTGACTTGTGATGACTGCAAGAAGAACCTATCATGGGTTTTCTGGGGTTGAGAGTGTGTGACACGCTTAAAGTCACTCAGCGGATTTTCATGGCCGAGCAGGGGATCAAACCCTGGTCTCCGGGGTCATAGTCCAGTGTTCAAACCACTACACCACACTGGCTCTTCCAATTCATGAAATATTAATTCTATTGTAAACCCTCTCTGCCATCATTCTTCCTTTTCCTTTTACGGTTCCTTTCCCAGATAGGAGTTGGAGGAGTTTCGTTTGGGAGGATCTGCTAATCCCTAGATCAAGCCTGGAAACCTATGTCATTTCAGATGCTGTTGAACTTCAGCTTCTATCATCCCTGAACACTGGCTGATAGGAACGGGACAGTAACAACATCTGGAAGAACATCTGTTGCTTACTCCCAACTTAGAATAAATTTAGAATGAATAAGACAGTACAGGAACAGTTCACAGAACCATATTTCCCTTGGATCTCAATAGTCAAATATGATATCCTACATTATTGTAGCATCATCTTTGAACTAAGACATTCCACCACACCTGACTCCATCCCTCTCAATTTCCCATTAAAACAATGTATGTATTTTTCACAAGTCTTATGTCGGGGGCTCCGGCCCTGCCGGCCCCGCCGAAGCCGCGGAGGACACCACGGAGATGGCGCCCGAGGCCGAGAGCACGCCGGCCTCCTCGCGAGTCGCGGCGGAGGCCTCTCGCGCCGGAGACGGCCAGCCGGCCGGCGGCGAGCCCCCACCGCCGCGGAGGGGGCCGTGGAGCAGCCCACCACCGGGGACGGTCGCCCGGCCGTCCCCGCAGGTCTCCCTACCGGGGAAAAGGCCGCGGACCTTACCATTGTGGCGGACGGCCGCCCGGCCGCCGGTTCGAGTCCCGCCGCCGGGGAGGGGGGCGCGGAGCCGCCCGCCGCAGACGACGAGCTCCCGGGTGCCGCAGCAGACCACGCCGCCGCGGAGGGACCGTCCGTCGCCATAACCCAGTGCCCGGACACCGCCGAGGGTCTGACCGCCGAGGAGGAGGGCATCGGGGCCCCGCCCACATGGCGGCAGCGGCGGCAGGCCAAGGAGGCCGCCCGACACTCCCGGCGGCTGCTGGAGCGCCGGGCGGAGCGCTCACAGCTGGCCGATCAGGCGCAGCTGTGAGGCCGGCTGAGGGCCTGCAGCTACGGGAGAGCTGCAGGATTGGTCAAGGGCCCTATTTAGGGCCAGAGGAGGGACAAGGCCGGCACGGGGCAACAACCGTCGGATATCCTGCGCCGTCGGTCCGTTCCGTGTCCCGCGCCTGCTGTAACTTCGTCCAGAGGTGTTGCTGGTCGACCGTCCCTCCGTTGTCTGGGTGAGGAAACCCTTTCCTTTTGTTTCTCCGTTCGCCTGCTGCAAGGCTTGCTTTTGTTCCACGGGACCTGCCGGTCGCCGCCCCTTCGTTGCCTGGGTGAGGAAACCCTTTCCTTCTGTTCCTTCGTTGCCTGCCGCAAGGACTGCCTTGGTCCAAGGCCAGTCCCGGCCTGAGGCCTCCCTAGCCTACCCGGCCCCGCCCTGCCACCGACATCTTACTTTCAAGGCAAAGCATATTTCCAGGGGGCTACTGAATGGTCTTCAAAACAATGCATGTGCTCCTTGCATCACTTGATTTAAGGGGAAGTCTTAAATGAAAGGAAAGACCCATGAGGAACTTTAAACATGTTCCCTTCATTCATCTAGATGTCTTAAGATGTTTATGAATCTCAACTTACGATTCTAATAAAACAATAGAACATATTTCCTTATAATTTTCTCTTCCCTCCTCCCCCTTTCTCCATCATCATCATGATGGCTATGGTAATAGCAATAGTATCTACAGAGAACTTGAAGGCACATACACACACAACAGAGACCTTTAAATCCTATTTTGCCCCACATGCATACCTTTTCTGAGTAATTTCAAACCTTCTTCCCTGATTCTCCCCTGGCTGGGGACCACCCATTAGAAAATCTGGGCAAAAAGGAGCTTTTTCACATCAGATGAAGGATGGTATATAGAATCAAAACTGGGGGAATCAAACTGGATAGAATCAAATATTCTATAACTGGAACTTTACAGCCCTCACTGTAGGTTAGCTAGATTTACCTCTACAATCAACAACATGAAAAAGCTCTGTAGTTCTTCAGTGTTATTGGAACCTAGTCATTGGCACCAAATGTTTGTCATTTGCTCCTGCCTTATAAGCCTTGGTACACAGATGCCTTCTGAATCTTGCTGGATCAGTTAGAATAAGCTGCTGTGTATTGCTGCATTTTAATAACATTCAAGAAAGGGTAGCCAATGCTAAGGAATACAGTTCTCCCATTTAGTAGCATAAAAGGTGCTATCTTCAGTAAGAGATTTAGAGATCAGCCAATTTATTGGGGGGGGAAATCAAAAAGCAAACTCATGCATGTAAACAAGCCTGCCTATCTAACACTATTCATACAGGCCAAGTTCTTATTGCTACCCAATATAAATATTGTTTTTGTTTTTGTTTTTGAGGGGGAAAATGTGTTGGTTTTCACTTTACTTACAAAAGCTGGTGGGAAAGGAATCTATACTGCCCTAAATCTGAGTTCAAATGGGGAGAACGCTGCCTTCTCTCTCAGTCACAGCTTCTTCCAGAAAAGGAATGTCTTTTCGTAATGCTAGCTACAGTTCTGGGGGCATTTCCAAAATGATAAATTCCCATGCCTTCTCCTTTCTTGCTCATGCCAGCTGTGTGGATCATCTGTAAAAGAAGGGAGCAAAGTGGGGTCCTGGGACTACATTCAGCCATCCTCCCAAAGGTGTTTTTGTGGTCCTCAACTATCCTGACTAACTTTGACTAGCTTTCTTCTGGCCTCATGGAATGGTGAACTGCATTTCCCAAAAGACCTTAGGAAAGGAAATTTGCCTTTTAAATGGGTTGCAGAAGAAAGGAGAAGAAAGGAAGTGTAAAAATTGGAGGAAGGAACATCAACAATTTAAGATAGGCAGATGATACCATACTTACTATTTCCATAAAGAGCAAATACTTAGAACAGTTACTGAAGAAAGTCCAGAGGGGAAGTGAAAAGGTAGGTTAACAACTGAGCGTTAAGAAATCAAAAATAATGATCTCAAATGATTACGGTGAGCCATCCTCTTGCACAACCTCACATGCATCACATCCTATTATAGTCAATGGCTGCAGTGTGTGACACTTTGTTTTTGTTTTTTTTCCATAAGTTGGATATGACTTGAAGGCCCACAACAACAAAAACCTCATCTAGTCACTCACCGTTGCCAGGGTTTTCCAGGGCCGATAGAAGCTGTAGACCAAAAGCATCCAGAGAGCCACAGTTGTTCATCTACAGGAAAAGCACTATTTGCATGAAATGATAATGAAGATGAGGACAATAACAACAATGATGATGATCTAATTCATTTATATTCTGCCTTTTTCTCAAGGGGGAGTTAAAGAAGCTTACAAATTATTAAAAGTACTGCAGATTAAAATATTATTTTAAAAATAATAGAAATAATTGAAGAATCATTTAAGATACATCAAAAGCAATACAACAGCACAGCACATTATTACAAGCCCATCCCAGTCAACTTCTAAAAGCCTAGTGAAATAGGAATGCTTTTGCTTGCTGGTGAAAAGGGAGCAAAGAGGGACTGCTCCTAGCCTCCTTAGGGAGGGAGTTCCAAAGTCTGGGAGCAGCCCCTGAGAAGGTCTTCTCCCTTGTTCCCACCAAATGAGTGCAAGAACATAGCAGGACAGAGAGAAAGTCCTCTCCTGGCTAGCTTACTGCTCTCGCAGGGTCAGATAGGAACATACGATCCTTCAAATAGTCCAGACCTGAACCAAATAGGGTGTTATAGATCATCACCAGCATTTTGAATTGTGCCTAGAAACAGAATGGCAGCAAGTGGAATTACTGAATCAAGAGAATAGTGTGCTCCCTATAGCCAGTCCAGTTAACAAGCTAGCTCCAGGTCTTTTGGCCAAACAAAGTTTCTGACTGCTTTTCAAAGGCAGTCCCAAGTAGGGTGCACTACAGTAATCCAAACAGATGTAACCAAATCATGTGTTTTACTGAAGTTTATTGTGCTTTGCTGATTTTAACATTGCCATGTTTTTCATACCTGCTGGGGGAGTTTCTTCTTCTCCTCAAGTTTCTTTTTATTATAAAATCAATTTTGGCTGTGTAGTGAAGACATTTGACCTTTATTATGGAGTTGATTCTGCTCTCTGAAGTTTTAATGATAGGTTAGCTGTTAATTTGGTCTGTTGCTTTAATTTTTTTTATATGTTTCTTTTTTATATATATAACCCACCTTTGAGTCCAAAAATTGGGGCTAAATTTATGTAAATAAGTAAATGAAAATTAAGATTGCTATGCCAATGTAAGGCTCACATGGTTACCACAGAGGTACAACAAATACCAAGACTGTGCCTAATTCATATAGATGTCTGGAACTAGCTTGGGATGAACTATTTCTTTCTGAGGACTGCGTCCTCTTAAGTGGTCTTCTCTGTTTCTGGATTTGTGATTTGCTTAAGATTTTTTCCCAACAGAGAGTTGTTGTGAAAAATAAATACAAGCTCACCACTCTTGATTTTTATTTGGTTCCAATAAAAGTATTATTCATCTTGCTTTCAGAGCTTCTGGTAGACTACATTACAGCCTGTCTTTATTTATTAATTTTATTACAGTAGTCTTCTAAAGTGTCCAGATGTATTTCCCATGATATATGATGTCCTTTTTCTGTTTTTTTCCTGTTCTGTCCTTCTTTTTTCCTTCCTTCTTTCTTTCTTTTAGAGTACGAAGAGATTAGGAGGGCCATCCGGTCCAACCCCCTGCCATGCAGGAAGAAACCATCAAAGCATTCCCAACAAATGGCCATCCAACCTCTATTTAAAAACCTCCAAAGAACGAGACTCCACCACACTCCCAGGCAGTGTATTCCACTGACAAACTGCTCTTACTGTAAGGAAGTTCTTCCTAATGTTTAAGTGGAATCGCCTTTTCTGTAATTTGAACCCATTGCTCTGTGTCCTAGTCTCCGGAACAGCAAAAAACGAACTTGCTCCATCCTCCATATGGCATCCCTTCCAATATTTAAACATGGCTATCACGTCACTCCTTAATCTTCTCTTCTGCATGGCTAATCATACCTAAAATTCTCCTCATAGGGCATGATTTCCAGGCCTTTTACCATTCTGGTCATCCTCTTCTGGACACATTCCAACTTGTCAATTTCATTCTTGAATTGTGGTGCCCAAAACTGGACACAGTATTCCAGATGGGGTCTGACCAAAGCAGAATAGAGGGGTACTATTACTTCCCTTGACCTATACCCTTATTAATACTCCTATACTCTTAAAATTGCATTTTTATATTTTTAGCAGATGCATCTTTCTTTTTTTCCTTTCCTTTTGGTAGTCCATGAACAAAAACATTCTTAGTTGTTAGCAGCATCAGAAGTAGAAGAATGTTTCTTCACTCATCTCATCTTAATTGGTTAATGCTACCTCCCAGTGACTGAACTCTGGATGCAAGAAAACATAACTAATAGCATTTCTCAGTGACTGCTGAGAGAGAAGAACATTTTGAAAAGGAGTGTATGTTAAACTTTCTGAATTCTGTTTAAGAGTTCTCCGGAGGGAAACAGAAAGAAACCAAAAATGAATAACTACTAGTGACTTTCTCATTAATTAAAATCTGACAAGTAGCTGGCAGCTGAAGGGGGGAGCTGTAGGTGGGGGAATCCTGTGGTTCGCCACTACATTCCTTAAATTCATAAAAAGCTATGGAATATTCACTGTAGGTCAGCCAGAAATGTGGATGGAAATGTGAATTAAAAGAAAGAGCTGTTTGGAGGTGAGTGGAGATACAGGAGGTGGCCAAGAGAATTCACTTGCAGAAAAGCTGTAGAAGCTGGAGGACCCATTGAATCCAGTTCCAGTAGAAAGAGGGATTCTTTTCAGAAGCAGCTAATATAGGTCAAGGGTTGACTTGCACAACAAGCAGTTACTTTTTGAGACTACAGTTCCCAGAACTCTTAGCCAGTATGGTCATGGCTGGTTGGAGGATTCAGGAACTGTAGTGCAATAAATTAAGTTCTCCAAGGTCTGATGGCATCCATATTGCATAGAATTTGAAGGACAGAAGGAATGTTTCTTTCTTTCCTGACCTCTACAAGAGCCCTGGCTTATTTTTCATATAATGAAAACATAGGCACTATAGCATCATATGGAGATTTGATTATATGTTTTACAAAGAGTCTAATCCCCTGGACTTGCAGTATGCATTGATATTTTAATTGCCAACATTGTTCACACAAGATGTCTCATTCCAGGACATCTTACTCTGGTAGCTTTTTGCGTGAAAGTCATTAGTTTGCTCATTAGTTTGTTTTTTCTCGGCAAAAAATTATCAAATATCTTGTAGTCTTTCCTGTCTTCAAGATGGCCATTAGGCCAAGGCACAGTGAGACCTCCTGTCTTGTGTGGTAGATCAGGAACAGCAATGAATATGGTGGATCAGGAGCAACTTTCCACATCAAGAAAGACGCTGATAGAGCACTCTGGAATACCTTCCCAGTGTTTTACTCTGAAGGGTCAGGGCGAGGCATTGTGGGAAAAGAGAAATAGAAGAGGAAACAAGTCCTCTCCCAGGAAGGGTGATGCCTTACACCAGCCCTGACAATGAATCACAAGATTTTGATCACTAACAGAACACGCTATAGATCTTTACACAGAAGTAAATATATTAACTTCAGTGGGACTTTCAGATAAATGTGAATAGCCTTGGTTTTTTCAGTCACTATCTTCTTTCTCTGAGTCAAGTGATGACATGTTCCTCTGCTTCTGGTGTGATATTAAAAAGGTCTGCAGGACAATGTGCCTATTCTCCTGAAAGGAAAGGAAAGGAAAGGAAAAAGCCATAGCTCAAATTTACGTTATAGGATTTGCATGCTTCGGTTCCTGACATCTCCACTAAAAAGGTTCATAGGTAAGACAGGAAAGACCTATGGCACAGCTGCTGGAGGAGACAAAAAGCTAAGTGGACAAATAATCTGACCAGTTTCCTAACATTAGGCAGCCTTCTGAATTCCCACTGCTGACACATGATATTTTGCTCTGTGAGGCAAATGACAAGATGGTGCCCCACTCCCATTCCATGTACAGTTGAATCTTATTTCAGCTCATACTGGTGAGAGGACCATGTTCTCCATCATACCTGAGGGCACATAGTAGTCCTTGTGACACACTTAGGTCTCTCCTCCTGCACTTTGCCACCACCTTCCACCCGTGGCATCTTGCTGCTTGACTCAGTGATCTTATTTTGCCTCACCATACATTGTACGTATGCATGTTCACTCTTCAAACACCCTTGAACTCACTTCCCTCAAAGCCTAACATGTGGACTTCTCTACTCTATAGACTGCTAATAATGCTATAGAGGTTGAAATAGACTGCCCATGTTAAGTTACATCTGGTTCCCCTTGTTAAGGAGAATGTAGTGGCTTTCATGGATTTATCTCATGCTTATTCTGATCACAGCCTCCTATGATTAGACAAAGCTAGAGGGACCAAAACTACCTAGTGAGCTTCCAGACTGAGTAGGAGTTTAAATTTGGCTACACCAAAAATCCATTGAAACACTCCATCCTGTTTCCAAATTAAAATATATTCTTAAACAATATGGTGTGAAATGATTTGGAAGGAGATAAGATCAATCTTTGTATCATATCTGTGAGTAACTTCCTCAAACACTTTATCGAACATTTTGAGCAGGCTGTTTCAATATGCTTGATTTATCGTATATCACCTTAATACTCTGAAAGCTAGCGATAACAGAGGCCTTCTTTTTCATTGTCACATAAGCCAGTTTATTTTCCTCACATCAGAAATTCATTAACTGGGATTCAAGGAGAAAGATATCCAGCTTAAAGTAACATCTTCCAATTCGTATAATGAGTAAGAGTGTGACCCTGAGAAGCTATCCCATAGATAATGTTACCTCTATCCACCTTGACATGCTCACTAAATCAAACTTGTTCAAATTCAGTTATTGCTTATCCACTTATCTCTTATTATCCACATTCTTTTTTCAGGTATTCATTACACTGCAATGTGTGTGGTATGATTGTACGGTGCGCATGCCAAGAGGACATATTACAAAACAGAGCATTTCATTGATAGACATGGTTTTGGCTGAATCTGAAGATTAACCAAATTGAGACCAACCAGATTATTCATCCTCCTTTGGCTGGGCTTGTTCCATATAGAAGTGTTAGGTTCATTCCACTTTTCTTGACAACAAATGAATTACTAAGAATCATTTGGATAATTAACAACTTGGGACCAGATTACTGGCAGGGTTACTTTATTCTGTATGAGCCTACAAGGTCTCTGATATACAGATCATGACCTCATAATGGTTCAGCCACCTGCGTGAGTATATCTAGCAGCAATTGGGGGTGAGGGCCTTTTCTGTGGTGCCCCCCCGTTTAGAATTCCCTCCCTGCTGAGGAGTAAAAAGCACCCACCTTGATGGTCTTTTGGCACCCTTCAAAATGCATCTACTTGGCCAGACATCTTAGTATCTAACTTGCTCAAGGCTTTTTTAGTGTGTGTGTGTGTGTGAGAGAGAGAGAGAGAGTGTGCGTGCATGTGCATGCAGACACACACACACAGTATTTTAATTTAATTGTACATTTTAATGAATTTTGTAGACTACTCTGAAATCTTGATAATCAAGAGTGGCATATGAATGTTTTAAATACATGCAGTGTTTGTGGTTGCTGTCTGCCTTCAAGTCGTTTCCAAATCATGGCTACCTTAAGGCAAACCTCTCACTGGGTTTTCTGGAGCTGAGAGTGTGCGATGCCTCAGAGGTCACCCAGTGGGTTTCCATGCCCATGTGCAGAATTGAACCCTGCTCTTCAAGGTCATAGTCCAATGTATATTTATTCAAAATTGGTTTCAGGCTCTGTAGAACCCCAGCAAATGCCCTGGGGAAACAGCCTACTGGAAATCCCTAGAAACCATTCACCTTCCTCTACTGCACAGGTTAATGGCCAAGCTATGCATTCCTTGGTGGTCAATGTGCCCTCAGTTCTAGCTGGAGATTCTGGAAGCTGCAGTCCAAAAAAAGTAAGTTTTCCAAAATTTGATCCAATTCAACATTTTGATCCCAATGGGTAGCTATATGGAAAAGCCAGATTTCTTCTGAAAGAAAGTGGATGGGGCCACTTAATATCAGCTTTTCATGGAAAAATTATGATGCAGATATGAAACAGGAATTGGCAAGGATATTTGCAATAACTTTGTAAATGAATTCTGTATAAACAAGGATATGTGTGTATGTATCTCATGAAGCTAGACTCTTTATCTACCCACATGCAGAAAAATGCATTTCAATTACCCTCTGGTTTTATCATCAAATGCAGAAATAACTTTACACACCATAATGAGAGAGGGCTTAATGGGTGGTCTTGAACTCATAACACTCCTCCTGTTCAGCCAGATTGAGAAACTCAATAACAAATTCTTGTGGCAGAGAGGCATCTACAGCTATGAGTTCATTACTGTAACATTTGCCTTAATAATATAGTTATCACTGGCATCCAATGAGGTTGTGTGCTAGGAAATGGAAGGCACTACTGCTGAATAGGATTCAATACACTTACCAAGTGTCTTTATAAGGTTGTAGACCAGAATGAAGGATATTTTTTTCAGCCTGAGTGTTGTTTTCCTATGATGGAAATCTGTTGGGGGCCACCTACTAAAAGAAATAGGGACAAAATGAAAATAGGCAGCACCAAAAATATTGTGGATAGCAGCAAAGGTAGCAGTAACTCTCTCTCTCTTTCTCTCCCTCTCCCTCTTTCAAACAGACACCTTTCTTTCTCTTGCACTCTCTCTACCTGTCTCCTTCCCATTAACACATATCAATAGCAGGAAATGTCTGGAAATGTGAGAGGTAGAATGTGTCTCTGAGCAGACTAATTAGTGTTCATGAGCAACAACCAGTCCCACAACAGCAGAGAAAATAAATAAAGCAGGCTTAGTCTTATTTGTAAAAACATATGAAGAGAGTTTACTTACAAATACTAAATGTTTCATAACATCTCATGCTGAGAGGCCTTGTAATGTGCTCTTCAAACATGGAGGAGACAGAAACTGCAGACTATAAAATACAGGCTGGTAAAACTCAGAACACCTGATGAAGGAATGTAGAGGTTGTGGTTAAGATCAACAAACAGGAATGACGTGAATACATGCTATACCTAAACTCTTAGAGAGACGTGCAAACTATCAAATACTGAGTATAGGAACGCTACAGTTGTTACCTGTAAGCGGAAACTACTAAGGATGGTGGGAAACCGAATCATAGAGCTGGAAGAGATCACAAGGGCCATCCAGTCCAACCTTCTGCCATGCAGTCAAAGCATTTCCAACCAATGGCCATCCAGCCTCTGTTTAAAAAAAAAGAGCCACGACCAGACTCCCAGGCATTGTATTCCACTGTCAAGCTGCTCTTACCAACAGGAAATTCTTTCTAATGTTTAGATAGAATCACTTTTCCAGAAGTTTGAAGCCATTGCTCCATGTCCTAGTCTCTAGAGCAGCAAGTTTACGCCATCTTCCATCCCTTCAAATATGTAAACATAGCTATTATGTCACTTCTTCACCTTCTCTTCTCCAGGCTAAACATACTGAGGTCCTTAAGCTGCTCCTCATAGGCCAGGGTTTCCAGGCCTTTTCCCATTTTGGTCACCCTCCTCTGCACATGTTCCAGATTGTCAATATGTTTTTGAACTGTGGTGCCCAAAACTGGACATAGTATTTCAGGTAGCATATGATCAAAGCAGAATACAGCAATACTATCACTTCCCTTGACCTAGACATTATACTCCTATTGATACAGTCTAGAATTGCATTGTCTTTTTTGCATCACCCTCCTGACTCATGTTCACCTTGTGGTCCACTAAGACTCCTAGATCCCTTTCATGTGTACTGTGACCAAGCCAGGTGTCAACCATCTTATATCTGTACATTTCATTTTTTTTTCTGCTCAAGTGAAGTACCTTACATTTCTCCCTGTTGAAATTCATTTTGTTAGTTTTGGCCCAGATCTCTAATCTGTTAAGGTCATTTTCAAGTCTAATCCTTCCTCTGGGGTCTTAGCTACCTCTTTTAATTTGATGTCACCTGCAAATTTGATAAGAATGCCTTCTATTCCCTTATCCAAGTCATGGATAAAGATGTTGAAATAGCCCTGAGTAGCTGAAGAGGATTCTACAGTCACTTTTTCCTTGCTCCCCAACTGTATTTCAGTGAACTGAGCGGCAAGGAGTGAGTGGAGCGATGTTATAGGGCATATAAAATTTTGGCCCTGCCAATTTTAGTTTTGGTCCCATCCACCATTGGCATACACCCATTGACTGGTTTTCACTGATGAACCATCCACAAATATTGCTCAAGTGATCACAGATGTATTTTGAATGGTCTCTGAGCTTGATCCATATATAATTTGACATTCAGTCTACGTACACATATATTCTGCTACACTTGGGAAAGCACATAGGAGTTGGGGTAGGTACATTTCTTGTGTTTACATGACATAGTATTTGAGTAGACAATTTGGAGTCCTCTCTGTATATTTTCTATAAGTCAATGTTTGTGGATTGTGCTTTCCTTTGTTACTATGGCATGTAAAATAAAACAATCTTTTTCCCAATTATGTGTACTTAAAACTGCATGTGTTCATCAGAAGTATTAATCCATATGAAAAAAAAATGAATTGAAATGACCTCTGGCTGCCTCCCCAAGATGATGAAAATGAGATCTATACACTTCCACCAGTTAATTAAATCTGAATCATATGGAACCCTGTTTTGCTCCCCACCCCCCATGCTGAGGTCTTTTAAAGTCAATTAAACTCCATTGCAAAGGAAGTCAGAACACGGTAAGGAAGCTGACATCATGATATTAAACAACTGTTATGAATTCTTAGCAGTGTTCTAAGTCATATTTCTGCTAGAGTAACTGGTAAAAATGCAGTAAGAGTTGCTTCTCATCATGATAACCTAATGTTTCAGATTTTGAACTTGTGGATCTGAAGAGCATCATGCAAATCTTGGTTGATTGGATCTAAGTAACCATTCCTTTTTTCTTTTCTTTTTTTGATTTCTCATCTATTATCCTAAAAAGCATACAATTAAGCATTCCTACCAAAAAAAGTCATATCCTTACTGAATACATATAACAATGGGGTTCTCTTACAGGTATGGCCACAGCAGCTTCTGAAGCAACATCTAATTCAATCAGTGCAAAACCATAGATATGACAGCAATCTGGCTGAAACGTTTATCATCTCATTGATCACCAGAGTTGGTTCAGTTGATCTGGCAAGCTAGGCAGGTGTCTCCTTCCTCCCTCTCCATGCAATGTGAGTCCCTCAAAAATCTGTGTACTTGCTAGAAGAGGACAACCATCCCAGCGCAAAACAGAAAGTTGAGTAAGTACCAGTTCTCATACTTGTTTTAGCAGAATCACCATTCTAGCTTCCTTCATGCAAACAAGATGCAGGTTCAGTGTTTAGTTCCTGAGAGCTCTGTTAAGCTTGTTTTCTGGTCTGTTCAAAAGAGTGAAGACATATAAGGGAAGAAGGTTTAATCTCATAGGGCATTAGGTTTAAGGTAGTGACTTTCTCTTGAGTGGTTTGAGGGACTCTATTTCCAGCCACTGATTTCCAGATTTTTATAGCTTTTTACTTTATTAAAAAACACTGTGCAAGCTCAAGATGTACTCCTGAACACTATTATACAGGCATGGGGCCTTGTGCTACACATGTTCACCATGGACTCTCATGTGAAATGGAAACAGCTTTTGAAAATCTCCCCAAGCATCATGATGATGTGGTTTTTCTTGAACTCTTGAAAGCCCTCTCCCCATCAACACCACACCCTCTAGCATTTCACAGATGAAAACTGGGACACATAGTGGCCAAGCAACATTAGACTGTGTTCAAGATAGGAAACTTTACTGATGAAGAAGAACACACAAGCTAGAGGAGGCTGCATCAGTTTAATTTTGCCCGCGCCTACTGGGAAGAGTACCCCCCCTCCACTTCTTTCTCCTTGCCAAGTCAATTGAGTGCAAACTACATTGTGGATGTTGTTGTTGTTGTTGCTATTATTTCTCACCTGCTGCTCCCTATGGATCCCGGTAGGGAACAATAGATCAACATACAGCAACATATAATACTTCCCCACTGCTGAGTTAATTGAGTGCAAAGTACTTTGGCGCTTTAAATTCAGCTTGTATCAATGGAAGTAAACGAGGACAAAGATGGAAAGTGGGAGGAGGAAAGAGAAATCAGGGCATCTTAAAACCACCTGGAAAAGTGAGATTAATTAAAGGTTTAATTTTGATTGCTTCTGCTAAATCAGGACAGTTGAAGACAGCAATGCTTGCCATGCATCCTGTTAGCTGTGTATTTGAGCAACATGTGAAGGGATGGTATGCATATACCAACATATGAAGATAGAGCCCCTTCTCAAAGGAGGAGCTTAAGCCAATCAAGGCTCCCATACACACATGGAAGATCTCAGCACACGTATCTCAGGGTGCCCATTGTGTCACGTCTGCAGCAGTACAGGCAGTTACTCACAAACAGCACAGCTCCTACACACAAGGTGAAAGTCAGAGAATGTCCAAACAGAAAGGCAGCCAAGAGCAAACAAATCCAAAGAGGCAAATCCAAACCATAGTCCAAACAGGCAGAGTTCCAAGACAACAAGATCCAAGAGCACAAAGCTTCAGAACCAAAGAGACCAGTTGCTGACCCTGGGAGGAAAGGTCACCTGGAGCCCTCTTTTATCTATGGCTGCTGCCACCACAAGTGTTCCCTCATTAGGGCTTGTTTACTATTTAAATGGGCTGAACGAGACAAGCCCTCCCTTTCACAGCGTCTCTGCTGCAAGGTACGTGTGTCAGCTATGTCTTCCTCTATTTGTTCCTCTGGCTCAGGCCCTTGTTGCTGTGTATTAATTCCCTCTGGACCAGCTTCTGGGGACACTTCAGCCTGTGGGGAGGCCTCTGCCTTGGAGTCAGAATCCTCCTCCTCGCTGCTACAGTACTCAAGGCAGAGCATGACACATTGGGCCAAAAGTGGATAAGGCAATGCAGCATAACCCCATGACCCCCCACCCCTTATTGCAACACTTAAAACTATTCTAAGCAAAGGGTAACATAAGAGAAGGTAAAGATTCCCACTGCACAGTTACAGCTGTGTGATTCCATTTTAACTGCCATGGTAACATGCTGTAGAACCCTGGACTTTGCAGCTTAGGGAGCTGTACTGAGAATTCTCAGCCAGAAAACACTAGAGCTTCACCAAAATACAGACCTCCATTGGGGTGGAATGATGGCAGTAAACATGGAATCATAGTGCTCCAACTGTGTGGTGTGAAAGGGCCCAGAGTGTGGAGGTGGGAAAATCCTCCTCTGCACATGGGTCTTTCTGTCTAGCCCATTGAATTCTAGCCAGGAGACGTAACAGTGTGCATTGCATATCACCCAAGACTCACATTTGGCAATTCAAGGCCAAGTCTCCCTACGCAGAGCCTTCAGTATTATTCTGCCTCACAAATTCTGAATAACTAAAAGCACTGTTATCCCAGCAAGGAGCCCTTTGACTGACTACCCTTGAAACACTTGTATCTTTCTTCTGATATAATTCTCCTTTTTCTTTCCCCTTGAAGCAAATATGTGATTGGTCCCCCTGCCTGAGCCACTATGTTTTAAGACCCTTTTAATCCTCTTTACGGTAACAGAAACATTTGTGAGTGATCTTTGAAGATTCTTGTACAGTGCAGAACACCTGCAGCTTAATGTTTCATGTTAACAAACACCCCCATGTGAGTTTAATGCCTTCTGGCATGTAAGAACACCCCGTGCAGAAGACTCTTGTAATAATGAGGCCCAACCTTAACCTCTGACCACTTGCTTCCAGAACTAAACCTGCTCATCCAAATGACACAACTTTGCCTTTACTCTCAAACAGCTCAATGTATCATGTACATGTCAGCACAAATGATTTATTGTCCTGTTGGCAGGTTGGAAGGATAAATACATTCTTCAATGCAACAGCAGTTCCTTTCCTCTCATCAGCAAAAAAAAAAAAACCCTCCCTTCCCTTTCAGTATTCTTGATGACACAGCATGGGTAACTTGAACTGAAAGCCCACCTTAATGTCCTAGCTTCCACCTGTGCTCGTAAAAAACCCCTGGAATACAAACAGAAAGCTCAAACACCTGTGAGTTTAATGATTTCTACGGAGGACGTAAATATGTTTGCAATCGTACCCAACTTGGTGGTAGTAAAAAGTTCCTGTTAAATTTTTAATGTCTTTTAAGCCTGTTATATTTCTGGAATATTAGAATATCTGGAGTAAACCAGGTTTTCAGGAGGAATTTTTTGTTTATTTATTTTTGCTACTTACCTTAGCTCTTCATTGTCATGTCATCCAACATTTCACAGATAAAAATTGGCACACATGTGGCCAGGCAACACTAGAGTATGCTCAAGACGGCAAAAGTTATTAATGAAAAAGGCCGCAACAGTTTGCTTTTGGGAAGAGCAAGAGTTTGCTTTCTCTTCTCCTCTCCCCCTGCTGAGCTGGATGCAAATTACATTGATGTTGTTGTTGTTGTTGTTAATACTTCTTACCCATTTCTCCCTATGGATCAAGGTGCGGGACAACAGATTAAAACACAGCAACAAATAGACACAAAGCACAGTTAAAAACATGAACATCAATAAAATATACATAATGAGTTAAAAGAGCATTTAGCACTCATTTGGCATCAATGAAAGTAAACCAAGGACAAGGGAGGAAGAGAGTGAAACAAGGGCATTTTTAAAGCAGCTGAAATTGGGATGACAGAGGATTAATTGAGACCATCTCTGGCAAATCAGGATAGTTGGAGGGTATTTGTCTCATGAGTCCTACATGTATTCCACTCATGGGATGAGATATAGCTCCTGAGAATGGGCTGTAACTTGCGCTTGCTTCGCACGAAAAAGGTCCCAGAGTCAATCTCCAGCTTCTTTGGGAAGGTCCTGAAAAGCTCCTGCCTGAAACTCTAAAAAGCTTTTCCCAGCCAGTGTCAACAAATTGGCCTAGATGGACCAATGGTCTGACTCACTGCAAAGCAGCTTCTGTGTTCTTGGGCTGGCCCTATTTTACAACAGCCTGAGATAGCCTGCATCAGACAGCAAGAAGAGGCAGCAAATACAAGTAGAAATTAAGGTCTAAACAGTGCAACAAGACTTTTTAAAGCATTGGTCCTAGTGGCTCCTTGGAAGAAGAGCCATTAGGCCAGTGAGGCAGTGGTGCAGAGTCCTAGCAGTGCGGAGAGGGCTTAATCCACTCATGCAGGCTGAGCTACCCCTTCCCCACTTGACCCACAGGATAGCAACACACCTGCGCTTCCCCTCCATCAACAAAATGTCTTGGCATTGAGGCCCCTGTGCTGAGAAAGTTTATACAGATATGGGCATGACCATCCATTTCAATGGAAACAGAGAACATTTGGATGATGGCTTGTTACTTCCATTAAAATGTAATGGACTCATCCTGATAGGACAGAAAATTTTGTTTATGCACTAAAAAGGATTGGATAATTTTCCAAGGAGTGGGCGCCCCACATGCCCCTTAGTGGATTTGGGAGAGTTGCCCCTCCTCCTGTGCTGCCCCATCCCCACTGTTTTAATCTGTGAAAAAGGACCTCTTTTCAGCCCTCTTCCCAGCTTGTTTTAGGCCTTGTTTCTAAACAGGAAATGACTGTATGTCACTTCCAGTTTTGAAAAATCTAGGCCTAAAACACTTCTGGCATAACTCCCCTCCCAACTGGTAATTTGTGTCTGAGATAGCCTGTATCAGACAGCAAGAAGGTCATTGGTAACAGAACTATAGTTGTTGTTGTTGTTGTTGTTGTTGTTGTTGTTGTTGTTGTTGTTGTTATGAAGTATGGAGGGTAGGTCTGAACAGTGATATGAACGGTGGTGTGAACAGTGGTATGGCAGTGGTGCCCCAATGCTTAGGGCAGAGGTGAGACAGCATCCATTACTTTGAAGAAATCACTGGATTGGAGCAGCTATTTAAAATGCCATTTATTGGTGCTCCATCGAGAAATCAACAGTGTAAAAACACAATGAATTAAAAGAATAACACCATGATAAGGAATCACATACAATGCATGAAACTGTAAAAAGTTCCTACTCATCAGAAAACACTATTAGCTTAGTGAGACCAAATACCAGTAAGCAGTAAACTTAACACAAAGCTTCTCATAGAAAGCAAGAGATATTTTAGGAACTTCTAACCAGTCTCTCATCTACCCCCAAATTCTCTGGCTCTCTTCCTATTCACCACCAGGTTTGTCTTAGGGTCACCATAAGATGAAAATGACTTGAAGGCACATAACAATAACAACAACAGCAGCAATAACAGATGTATTTTACTCTGCCTTTTTCCTGACATAGGACACCAGGTGGATCACATCCTGAATTAAATAATGTGCATCTTTAAAATCCTAATAATAAAAATGAAAAACAATTAAATATACTATTGTTATGTAAAAGTATTTAACAACATGGCAATAACAATAAAAGTACAAAACAGACACCTCATTAAAAGACCTTGCTGCACAGCTAGCTAGTCACCTAAATGCCTGTTAAAATAGAAAATGTCTTTATCTGGTGATAGAAGGCGAGCAGGGAGGCCTAGACTCCTGTGGGAAAGAATTCTGCAGCCTAGGAACAGCCACTGAGAAGGCTCTCTCCAGTGTCCTCACCAAACTTACCTCTAAGGGTGATGAGGCTGAGGCCACTTCCACACTATACTGCTATAGTGCTATTATTCCACTTTCAACATCCTGTGGAATCCTGGGGTTTACAATTTAGGGAGGGGCATTTAGAGAGCTCTTTGGCCTCAGTAAACTACAAACCCCAGAATTCCACAGGATGTTGAAAGTGGAATAATAGCGCTATAACAGTATAGTGTGGAATGGCCTGAGAGAAAGCCCTCTCCTGAGTATTTTAAAACTTCAGTAGGCTCCTATAGTAAGATACAGTCCTTTAGATAGTCTGGATATAAGCCATGTTGGGTTTTATAAAGGCTGTTAGTGATATGGAGAGGCATACATTGTGGTACAAATGCAGGTATTTTTGTGGTCAATGCACAATGGTCATATCCAGCTGATGGCAGAGGAAGTGGAATTCCACACACAGAAGAGCTGCACATGTGGTTGCCCATTGACATTTAGAGATGATGTACAAATGTTCATTGCCAATTATGTCATATTATGTGCTAGATTGGCTTTTAATGCATACTCACTGGCCCTTTCCACATCTTACCTTGTTCCGGCGCTGTGGTGCGGGGACCGCACGAGCAGCCTCTGCTGAAAGGCTCTCCCTATTCTGATGCTTCAGCTCTGCACAAGCTGCCTGGTCGTGCAAGAACCCTGCCTCTTCCTTCCGCAGTGCAGCCTGGGACATTCCCAGGCTGCACTGGGGCAGGAAGTGTGACTGGCCTGGCTCCAGAGGTAAGTGCGCCAGGTAAGTGCGCGCGGGACCCGGGAGCAATGCACAATCGCGCCCCATTTTCGACTTCAAGCCGAAAATGAAAAGGTGTGTGATCAGCCCCTGCTGGCCCCTGGAGCGTCGTGCAATTGTGAGTGCGTTGTGCAGATCGTTCCTCCCAGTTGCACAACACTCCAGGCCCTCTTCGCATGGCAAATGCCATGCGAAAAGGGCCATTGAGTGACAGTGATGTAGACTCGAGCTGACTGATTTGGACTCAAGTCAGACTTAACTCACATCAGTAACTCGACTCAGACTTGACTCAGTAAAATTTACACACTGACTCGACTCTGTTATTACTGTTTACTGGCCTTACTTTGGAAGATATTAGATACCATTTTGATATCACAATTCGGCCCCGTTTTGCCTTGCCCAAGTGTTTGTGAGGCCCCACGAACAAGCACAGAACTAGGCATGGCCATTAATTGCTGAACATTCCTTTCTCCACCTAGGCAGGCCAGACTCAACCAGATCTTCGCTTTAGGAGACCTCCCCAGACAAACACCTCATTAAAGATGCATGCTAATACAAAGAACTCCCCGCCACGAGCAGGTAACTTGATGAGCTAGACACTTAACTGTCAAGCACGCTGCATCTGCATACTGGCCATTCCCTTGTCGATTCAGACTTAATTCAATCATGCTAAATTCTGACCTTTCGGAGACATTGACTCACACCCAAACCTTATTGTTCTCTCCCAAAGTACAGACTAGCCTACGGTCATATTTTCCCTATAAAAACCTCCAATTCTGAGACCTTCCTCGGATCGCTCTGTTTCCATCCTGCCTTGCTGCCGCTTTGTCCACCAAGCTTTCCCCTCAGTCTCAGTCCGAGACTGCGCAATTACAGACCTCCGCTGTGATCTACCCCGGGCTTCAGACAGGTGTAGTATCACCCAATTCAATAAACCCTCTCAAAAATTCCTCTATACCGCTACTACCTTTATTTTCTATAGCTACTTGTGTGAGTGTGTTGCATTCACTGTTTGCCTGTATTTAATAAAACCACTGTTGTTCTTTCATATTTGATGTGCTTCTTGACTTCGCCTGACCCCGTAGACATTGGGTTTAAAGATTCCGCTGTGTTGCCCTGCCTCTCATTTTACTAACTTGTGCTCTGAGCTAATTTTCCCCATTGATATTTGAGCACGTTTGGAGTCCTTTGCGGGACCCCCAGTAAACAGGGTAACAACTTGACTTGAGATTTGCATATTTTTATATTGGTTCAGTATATTGCATATTGGTTCAGTAACATACATTTGTCCAGGAACCTTATAACTTACTGGTCACATGACAATCTGTCTCAAGTCCAAAGTGTGGACATATTTCTCAGAGGGAACAGCAAATGGGCTTGAGGTGGGCCTGAGGTCTGCTCAGCAGCCTGTCCCTGCTTCATATAAAAGGACCTTTCTAAAACTTTTCCTAAGAGCAGAAGGCAAGACGCATGCCCAGTGTGCAGGGTGCATATCTCAGAACGGAATAGAAAATGGGTTAGACAATGGGCTTGAGGAGCAAGGATCCTTCCTTCCAAAGCTCTTGAAGCTTCAGTAACGGGAAATAAGAAGGATCCTATTCCCCACTTCTAAAGCTGCAGATGGCAAAATCACAAAAGTGGAGGGCCAACTCTACTTAAATTGTTAAAACTGACCATATTAAACTCTGTCCAGAAATTATGGAATACAGGTTGGGGTATAAAGTTGGCTCCCAGACTTGAGACTTGACTTGAAAGCATCTTGCAAGGACTTGAAATTCAACTTGAAACTTGAAGGTAGAGACTTGAAACTTGACTTGAGACTTGGGCCATTTCCGCATGAGGGAATTAAAACAACCCAGTGCGTCCTCTCATGGAGGTCGTCTGTACCTAGGAGTGGACTAGGTCTGGACTACTTACCTGAGATCCGCACCTCAGTCTGCTCCGAAACACCCCCAGCTGGTCCTCCAGCGTGCTTTTTAAAGAACGGTAGGGAAACGGTCTTTAATTTTTCGGAGCGCGCCATTGCATTCCTGCTCACTTGTGCAGATTCGCAGGCTTGCACCAATGCAAGCCTGCAATCTACGGAGGGTGGGCTTTAGGCATGGCGAGCTTCAGTGGTTGATCGGGACCCATGAACAACCAGAAGCCGCCAGTTTGGAAGCCGGACCAGTGCGGATCAAAGACCTCACGCTGCTCTGATTCACCCTGGATGAGATGGAGGAACCCTGTGGAAGGGCTTAAGGGACAGTCCGCTTTGGTCCATGCCCAGAAGATCTGGTGAGTAACAGCATGGAGCGATTCCCTCGCCTGGTGCGGAAATGGCCTTGGAGTAAAAGACTTAAATACATCACTGTTGAGTGACATTGTTATCCAGTACAAGATTGCATAAAGGAAGGAGAACATAACTCTCCAGCAGCTCTTTATGCTACACAGCAGTTCATGTAAGATACCAGCCTGTGCCTTGTTTTGGAGAATTCCAAACAAAGTCCTAATCATTAATATTATTGTTATGAATGTACTCAGTTTATACACAAGAGAGATTATTTTTCTTTCATTTATGCAGTGCAGAGAGAAACAACACAGCCCTTACTGAAGCATAACCTGTGTATGCCAACAAGAAGAAGATAAGTGTAGGAAGTATTCAGAATATATAGTAGCTACCTCTGAAACGTGTCAAAGACAGAACAGCTGTAAAATGCTCCCTTGATTTGTCCTGACAGTCCATATTCATGAATATTAATACTGAATAATTTAAATTGCCCTTGAACGCCACTTGGCAAAATGTTTCAATTACTTCTTCAGACTCAAATTCTATATTCAATAAAAGAAAAAGTAAAAGGGGAATATATTTCCTCTCTCACATTTTCTTTACACATAAATAAAGTTTCTTGCAGGGCCCAAATTCTTTTCTTAACCATGTCAGGGAGGACAAAACTTGAAGTTTGTTCCATAAGTATGTATTTTTTAATCCTTATATGAGAGAGGAGACTCTATGTATCTGTTTGTCTACCTACCTTGTTGTTGTTGTGTGCCTTCAATTTTTTTCTAACTTATGGCAGCCCTAAGATGAATCTATCACAGGGTTTTCTGGGGCTGAGAGGGTGTGTTGTGCCCAGGTCACCCAGTGGGTTTCCATGACCATAAGAGGAATTGAATCCCGGTTTTCAAGGTTGTAGTCAAACACTCAAACAACTATACCACGTGGCTGTACCTTCTTACCTACCTATTACCTTGATTGCTCATAATTCCTCCTCAGAATAATCAACATGCCAACCCACTCAACATTGTGGCCTTTTCCGCACGGGGGAATTAAAACAGAGCATTGTGTCCTCCACGGAGGACGTCTGCACCTTGGAGAGGACTAGGAGCAGACTACTTACCGGAGATCCACACCTCTGTCTGCTCCAAAACAACTCCAAGTGGTCCTCCGGCGTGTTTTTTAAAGACCGCAAAAAACAGGTCTTTATTTTCCTGGAATGCGCTATTGCATTCCTGCTCCCTTGTGCAGATTTGCAGGCTCACTCCAATGCAAGCCTGCTATCTGCAGAGGGTGGGCTTTAGGCGTGGCGAGTTTTGCGGTTGGTTGGGACCCATGACCAACTGGAAGCTGCCATTTTGGAGGCCGGAGCAGTTCGGATCTAAGACCACACACTGCTCCAATTCACCGTGGTCTGGACCGAGGAGCCAGAAGATCTGGTGAGTAACGGCACGAACAATTCCCTCACCTTGTGCAGAAATGGCCTGTATCATCAGAATGACCATGTGAGGAAGGTTAGGCAGAAAGGCAGTGACTGACCTAATGTCAGACAGCAGCTAAGTGGCAGATATGAAGTGAGTCTGTCCACTTCTAGTGCAACACCAGTACACCACACTAGCTCTCTATTCTTTTTGGAAGATCCATGAAGGCATGAAAGAGGCACTAAACGTCTAGTTCCATTTGGGCAAAAAATGTATGATTGCTGCTGGAAGTTGCTAGAAGATGGAACAATGTGGGATTTTTATGTGAAAGAGTGACGGTTATGCCTTTGCTGAGATGAGGGAATTTTAGTTTTTGCTGGTTGCTTTCTTTTGTAAGGCGAAAGGTTCCTGTTTCCTCGCCAGTAGGAAGTTTTTCTTGACCAGGAGCCAAGAATCTCCCTTGCTCTTGAAAGAAAAGGAGTGGTAAAGATATCTGGAACTCTTCATGATGATGCGGCCAGTTTACACAAATAGTTGAGAAGAAAATTCTCAAGAGCTGAACCCTTGATAAGCCTGCCCCGACTAATGGATGCAGGGCTCCATGACAGCTGATACAGGATTTCGCATAACTAGGCCTTCACAGGATAGCATTATGATTACAAATGTGATAATACAGCCATTTGTACACACACTGGTGGCATACTCTAGGAGAGTTTATGAAAAAAACACTGTTTTTCATAACCATTTGTTCTCCTTTCTATAAGCCTGCTTCTCCTTTTGTTCAGAAAAAATCCTGTTCATTTTTTTAAGCATACATTTGCTGGCATTAGCATCTTTTTGGCATTCACATATGGCTTTAGCTTCTCTCCTTTCTGCCTCTGCTTTTCACTTTCACTTTGTTTTGCAGATGGCAGTGTTTGCAGAAGCAGGGAAAGGTGATCTTACTTGGTGGTGATTGTGTTACCCCCATTAGTAGACTCTGTCCTGGGGGGGATATAAAATTAATATCAAATACATCAGCTATGTCAGAGAGGTTGCCCAGGTGGGTGAGTAGACAAATAGGTCAAGCAACCAGACGTAGGTCAAGGCCAGGAAAATCCCCAGTCATGTTTCCCAAGGAGACCTCAGGCAAGGCACGTCCACACAAACAAAGGGTCCTCAGCCACAAAGCCAACTTGAAGGGATTACCGAATTTCCCCTGTTGAGTAATGCTTGCATCGGCAAATCCTATGAGGGAGAGGTTCATTTACATGAAACAATCATGCAAGCCATCAAGTTGCTATTGTGTGGTATTCTCCTTCTGTTTCAACCATTGTTCTTCCTGGTCTGCCCCCGAGATACATTCTGCCCCATTAATTAGTCCCACTTTTCGAGACCCTCTTTGGAGAACTCCCCAACTACACTAGCAGACCAACACTCTGTTAATCGAGTGCTCCCCTCAGCCGCCTTTCTCTGCTGAGCTTCTTCTTTCTCACCACTTCCCAGACCGAGGACTTCTGGACAGGTACAGTATTACTGCCCTTACACCCTCTCTGCCTTATCTGCTATAAGCTTTCACCTCTTTCCCTTCTCAACAGGCCTTTTGTGCATGAGTGAGTGATTGCATTTCAGCATGGGAACATATTTGCTAATAAATTTCATTATTGACATGAATGGCTGGCTTTTGCTTGATCTGAACCTGTGAAAATTGGGTTGAAAGTCTCACTGGGTTACCCTGCCCCTCATTCTGCCATAGCCAGTGCTCCACTATTCCCCCAGTCTTCACATTTTTGGAGTGACTCAAGGTATCCCTCAGAGGGCCCCCAGAAGTCAGGGTAACAATTGCCTTTCCCCTTTCCCCAGTTGTGCAACTTCTGAACTATTATAGGGGTGTGTGCACAGGATGACAGACACGGGAAATGATTGCATAAACCAATTCCTTTTCCCACCTGCCATAGATGACAAAACATAGCATTAAAAAAGATAATAATAAACAAGGCACCCTTGGCTGCTGCCAATGGAGAAAAGAAGCCCCCTCCATCATAAATGAGAGTGAATGAAAGTCCTGCAATGGAATTCCCATTGATATCCCTCACCCCAGGGTACATTTTATCACCAGTGGAAATTAACCTGGGAGTTTACTCAGTTTCCTTCAACATTCATTCTTAAATGAATGCAAATCCAAAGCCTATTCTGTGGTCCATTTGTGGTGTGGTAGCCAGCATGGTGTAGTAATGGTTTGAGCATTGGACTATGACCCTGCAGATGAGGGTTCAATTTCCTGCTCAGCCCTGGAAACTCACTGGGCACATCACACACTCTCAGCCTCAGACAACTCCAAGATAGGTTACCTTAGTGCTGCCACACATCAGAAATGACTTGAAGGTTCACAACAGCCATAGAAAATGTTCCTCCTTGCTATAAGCGCTAAGTAGATTCAACCTATGAATATTCATACAAACTTATTCATACTGCACAGGCTTTGACTGGCTCACAAATAACATGTTAACAGGTGTAAGGAGTGTGCACCATAGTTCTCTAAAGACCAAATTGTCCAGAATGTTAAATGCATCATTCTTTTCATCTAGCAATCTGGGGTTTTTTTAATGTATAAGATAATAATTAATAGAGAAGGCAGGAAGAGGGACTTTAACCCTTTTCTTTCTTGCTGTGGCCCTGAGGAAATCTCTATTTTTCTGTAGTTGGTGTTTACTTTGGAGGAGAGATATGCCTCCCATTGGAACTAACAGATTATTGTTGTCCAAACCAAGCTGAGCTGCATCAACAGATGTATAGCGCCCAGATCAAGGAATGTAATACAACCACTCATCTGAGGTGCTGTGTCCAGTTCTGAGCACTGCAGTTCGAAACGGATGTTGACAAGTTGGAACATTTTCAGAGGAGGATGGCCAGGATGGTAAGGGGTCTGGAAACAATGCCCTATGTGCAGCAGCTTAGGGAGCTGGGTATGTTTAGTATGAGAAAGAGGAGGTTAAGAGGTGACATGATAACCATATTTAAATATTTGAAAGGATGGCATGTGAAGGATGGAGCAAGCTTGTTTTCTGCTGCTCCAAAGATTAGGACACAGAGCAAAGGATTCAAACCATAGGAAAAGAGATTCCACCTAAATATTAGGAAGAACTTCCTGACAAGTAACAGTAGTTCAAAGGTGGAATATGCTGCCTTGGTGGAGTCTCCTTCTTTGGAGGTGTTTAAACAGAAGCCGGATGGCCATCTGTCAAGAGTTCTTTGATTGTGTATTCCTGCAGGGGGTTGGACTCAATGGCCCTCATGATCTCTTCCAACTCTATGATTTTATGATTCAGAAAAGAAATTTTCTTCAGGATCATAGCAGAGGAAAAAAGAGCTACATTCCCGTTTCATGACTTCTGCAGTCCCAATAATTCTCAACCACATTCCCTTTCAAATGAAAATACTTGCATTAAAAAACAAAACAAAAATGAGCTTTAAAGATGCAGTTGGTGTCACATGCAGTTTGGCCCTGAGGGCTGTCTAAATTTAACCCTTTAGCTTGTATGAAGTTTTACTTTCTGTATCATTTTCTCAATGTACAGAGGGAGTACATTGCCACAAAGCTAACACTGTTGCCTCAGCCTACAATTATTCCAAATATTACCCATTCTGGCTCAAAACACAAAATGCTCAGAACAATATATGTTGTTTTTTACAGATGGGTTATCTGGTGAGTGGCCTGCCACAAGCCACAGAAATTGTTCACAACAAATCCTGTTGTGTGAGCATCTGTTGGGATGTCTCATGGAGAGCACCACAACACACCATCATGATTATAAACTGTGGGTCCAGTTATAGCTCATTTCTCATATTCCCAAATCTTTTCCATGCTTTTGGCAGGGTTGCGCCTCAGTCCCCAAGCTTTTGCCCCACCTTTCTTGTTTCCCTAATCTATCTAATGCTAGCCAGCTGTTTGCAGTCAGCCTTAACAACTATAACTAAATTAGCATTCCTGCTGAAGCATATTCCCTGAGTGGATATTCTCAGCATCACTGACGTAGTCCATTAATGTTTCTGTGAGGATCAGATGGAGCTTCGCTTTCATTTGCACGAAACAGCATTTTATACTAACAAATAAACAATAGCAGATTTGAAGAAAGAAAGGAAAAAAGAAAGAAAGAAAGAAAATCAACACCACTAATTTCAGACAGGTCTGAGAGCTTATTTCCCAAACTTACCACAACATTTCTCTGCATTTCTTAATATTTTAGATCCATGTTAGAAATATGATTGTATTTGTTGGCTCCATATTTTCACATCTGAAAAAATCTTGCTTTGAGGTTTTAAAAAGAATAAGGGCTGTCTTGCTAAGTGGGCTTATGTCTGTGAGAATTAGAATTGGGCAGTTCTGTGAGATCTGTATCCAATAAGGAGCTGTTGTTACATTACTACATAGTGGAATCAGCAAAGTGACCAATGCACAATGGGACCAATCCTCATTGGGACTGACACATATTGGTCCTTTGGGCATCAGGACACCAGCTAGGAAGGGCTGATAAACATTGGAAAGCCCAATGCACGTTGAGGCACATCTTTGTAATTCACTGGCGGGGTTTCCTAGCATCTCTGCTACATAGCTAAGTACAGCCATCCCTCCACATTTGCTAGGGTTAAGGGCACAGGACCCCCAATGAGAGTAGAAAAACCATGAGTAACTCTAGGCCCTCCCAAACCATATTTAACACACAATAAAAGTTTGATCACCATATTCAACCCACCATGGATTCCTTTGAGGCACCAGGGTTCCTTCACAAGGCAGAAGAGGGTGGCTGGTGGGGTTACCTCCACTGCGGCCCCACGTCATTTTTAATAGGGATTTATAAGCCTCATTTGCAGTTTCTCAGTGTCACAAGGCTTGCAGTTCCTATTAAAAATAGCATAGGGAGGCAACAAAGGTGACAGCACATAATCCATGAATAATCAAATCCGCAAAAGTGAAACCCACAAATGTGGAAGGCTGTATACTTAAAGTTACATAGCATAGACTGTGATAGAAGATGCCAGCCAATATACAGAGATGGGAATTGGGCACCCAAAAATGGCAGGCCTTTGGAATCTGCTGCCCAGATGGAATTTCTGTGTTTGATTCAGACTTGGGTCCTGTACCTAAGAGCAAACTTAATGGAACCACTGGCCATCAATATATCTCTAAAAATAGAAGAAACAGATCAGGGTACCTCTGGATGTAGAGTTTGGGGAAGGCTCTGAAAAATCCCAGATTTTGTTTCTGTACAAACTAATTTTATTTTGGAGATCTTTAATGACATTTTCGCCATTCTGAAGTAGTGCCTGGGAGTTCCTGAAAATTTTCATTCCCACTCCCCAGGTCAGTTTAAACCAGTGGTTCTCAACCTGTGGGTCCCCAGATGTTTGTGGACTTCAGCTCCCAGAAGCCCCAGCCACTATGGTCAATGCTCAGGGCTTCTGGGAGCTGAAGTCCAAAAACATCTGGGGACCCACAGGTTGAGAACCACTGGTTTAAACTAAACAAGTACTTTCCAAAATGAAATTTATCTGTACTTGCGATGTGTTTCTACTGTCTTGGAAGCAGTAAAGATGGCCACCGCCAAATCAATACAGCTATTGTTTCTAGGACACAGATTCAACAGATACCAAGCAAGGGAAAGGGGAATGCTAGCAATTACTAAAGCGCTGCGGCATTTTGACTATGACTCTTGAAGAAGAAGAAAAAAGGGGCTCAGTGGAAATTGGTGAAAACCAATTTCTGAAATGTTGCATGAGACTGGATGTGTGACATGTCATCAGTGGGAAGAAGGGAGGGAGGGAAAGAAATCTGGAATCAAACCAGTGAATATACACTGGCTTGGGCTCTTCTGAGTGCAAAGATGTTTGCATTTTGGCTGAGTTTATGAGTGACCCTAGCCTGCTGATCCTTCTCTTTCCTGGAAAGATGGTGCTCACATAACAGCCAGCAGTTGGAGAACTGAACTCGCTGTTAGTATAATATGATAGCAGAAAAACGAGAGCTTCTAGATGGAATTAAGTAAGAACTTGTGGGTGGCACAAGCTTTGAAAGGACTACAGGAATTGCACTCCAGAAATCTGACGCTGGCTGTACCGTCTGCTTAAAGAAATATATCTGACTTCATTATGCTCTGCTTGGATATTAGTAAATTAAGTCGATATTACCCAGAGACCATAAGTCTCCAGCGCTCTCTCGTCAAAGGGAAACTAAACCCTGTAGCAAGGACTGGAATGTCTCACCACTTAGGGAAGTGGTGAGCATGCAAAAATATACATACAGCTGCTGCCAAAAAACAGGAGTCAACCAAATAGTTTTCCATGCCTTCTCATAACATACGGTCAGTGGTACAGATGTTCTGAAGAGTTAGATTTGCTGTATAGGTTTTGGTGGCAACCATGCATATATAACATAAAAGCCTTGTTTGAGTCTCAGAATGAGGTTTAAAACAAGAATATATTTATTTAATTTATATCATTTCAATTTAAGCAGCTTGAAGATGAGGCCAGGATCCTCGATGAGAGCCATCACAGGTATACTGGATCCTGGCCTTCCAGTTCTTAAAAGCAGCCAGAAGGGGGGTGGCTGAGTGGATAAGGGAAGTAGTGAATGCCTCACTGCACCAAGACAACTTTCCATCCTGCCTAAGAGAGGTCATCATGAGGTCAGTAATGAGTCTAATCCCATTCATCATGTGCTGAATCCCTATTCCCTGATCTGCCTTTTGATAGACGAAGAGTCTCTTTGTCTTGCCTAGATTAGGCTTCAGGTTTTTCATCCTCATGCAGCCCATTACCACAGATTTTGGTTTAGTTCCGAAACAGATTTTTGGAACTGGATGGAAAGGAAGGAGAGTGCTGACTCTCATCAGTATACTGGTAACACAGAACCCCAAAACTCTAGATAACCTCTCTCAGTGGTTTCATTTACATGTTAAATAGCATGGTGGACAAAACTGAGCTCCAAGGCACACCACACACCAAGGGCCAAACTGTAGAAAAGGCATTCCTCAGTACCACTTTCTGAGCATTGTTACCCTGTTTACTGGGGGTCCCAGGAGGGACACCTAAATAACCAAACAATAAAACACAATTTTGGGGAAAATTAGCTGGAGCACTCACTTGAGCTAGCGAGAGGCAGGGTAACTTAGCAGGATCTTGCAACCCAGCATCTACGGGGTCAGGTGAGTCAAGCAGCCAGATGGGTTTAAAGTAATAAAAATGATGTTTTATTGAGTACAAACAAATATTAAAGACACCACAGTCACACAGCTAACTAAGAAATTAGAGGTTGAATTAAGGATAGGGACTTTCAGAGTAAAATGGGTGATATGACACCTGTCTCGTCATCTTGGACCTCAGGAGAGAAGCCAGGGGTGCAGAGAAGAAGCTCAGCTCGATTAGCTGAGGGTAGCTCACCAAGCAATGCAGCAGCAAGACGGGATGAAACTCAGGAGCGATCTGAGGAAGGTCTCAGAATCAGGGGTTTTTATAGGGTGACTTGGGACTGCAGGCTATGCCTTACTCGGGGAAAACAATGAGTTTTGGGTGCGAGACAATGTCTCGGAAAGGTCACAACTTTGCATGATGAAATCAGAGCCGAATTAACAATAGTGTGGCCAGTATGCAAATACGCAGCGCTTACGCAGTGGACAGCATAACCTTTGTCCAGTAGCCTGCTTGGGGCAGGAAGCCTTTGTTGTTATCGTGCATATGTAATGAGGTGTTTGCCAGAGAGATCCCTGAAGCGACAAACCAGCTGTGTCTAGCCTGCCTGGGTGGAGAATGGAATGTCCAGCAATTATCGGCCGTGCCTGTTTGCGTGCTTGTCCAGTGGCCTCGCAAACACATGGAGCGGGGTGGCAGGGGGAGGCTGAATTGTTTGATATCAAAATGATATCGGGTGCTATCTCCGGGTAGACCTAGACTGCAGTAACAGCATATCCCTACAGGAATGACTGGGTAGAATCACTGCAAAACAGTAACCCTAAGTCCCCTCCCTAAGAGGCAGCTCTGAGAGGTCCAGTAGAATCAACAGGAACACACACTTCCTGTCCAGTCCCTGGTGTAGGTCATCCACCAAGGCAACCAAACCTGTTTCCAACCCAGATCCAGGTCTAAAGCTAGATTGAAATGGATCTAGATAATCCTTTCCATTCAGGAACCCCTAGAATTGTAAGGCCCCCATACGTAATAGAACCTTGCTCAGAAAATGGATGTTGGGGACTGTCACAGATTGATGGACAAGAATGCTGTTTAGATCATTTCTAAAATAAGAAGTTCCCAAAATCTATGTATCTGTTCATCTAGATCTTGAGATTTTAGAGAAATGCAGATACCTTTAACTCCTAAAAGTCTGGCTTTGACTATTTAACTATGATTATGGTATTAATGAAGGGTCATCACCTCAGTAAAATAATAATAATAATAATTATCATTATTATCATCATCATCATCATCATCATCACAGAAGACTTCTCATCTTTAACAGCTAAATAGTAGGCAGGTCCAATATAATTGTCTCCACACTAGCAATAGCTGTGCCTATTGAACTGGGCCAATGCAGATGACTGAAAATTTAATTCAGCTCATTTTCAATAAGACCTTAGTAAAAATTCACCTATTTCTTTATAAAATCATCGGAAAGAACAGGAGAATTAAGCCCATTTGAATATGGGAGAAAATGAAACAGAAAAATTTATCCATCCCTAGATGAGAAACATGGAATGACTCTTGCATATGAGCACCACATGGAAAAAAAAAATCAGAGTAGAATAGAACAGAACAGAATAGAGTAGAAAAGCTAGTAGTGTATGTGCCAGATCTATAAAACTGTTACTATGAATTATTTCTGAAGTAATTATTTCATAAACATTTTTGCAGGTATATATTGAGATTAATAAGAGGAGGGGATCTTTTTCTGACATGAGGAATGATTCCCCAAAACAACTTTTGGTACCACTATGATGTGGGAGTCATATCAAAAGCAGGGTGAGGGATCCAATGTGTATATGCAGAGTGACCAGATTATATTTATTCACAACCTATTCTTAAAAGGAGGGCAGTGAGACTAGACCTTGGAAAAGTTATTTTTTTATTAGCACTACTATGCCAGTGGCCATGTTGTCTGGGAGAATCAAAGGGCTGGGGTCTGAAAAAAGGAACTTTCTGGCAAAACACATAAATGCATCCTGCCTTCCTGCAGAATTGAATATGTTTGCAGAAAAGCTAGTGTGTAAAAATTACCATAAATTAGTTGGGAGTATGAAACCAGCACATACATATGAGCAAGTCTACAGTTTCATATTTTAATGTTGTGGAAAATCTGAGTCATTGCCAGCTTTGGGGCTCTTTGCATAAACTATTGAGTACAGTAAGGTGTTATTCCTTTCTTTGTTTCTTTCTAGCTTTGGGTTACACATTTCTGCACTGAGTGAGCCTATTGTTAGCTGGATATTTCCATTGCTAATTCTGCTGTGAGCTATGAACTGCCTCATGGGGTTACATAATGGATAGTTTATGGCTTTAGGGCATCTTTTTGGTTGTTTGATTGTCATTATGATGATTTTGCCGTCTTTGTTAGACAGTGCCTGAGAAGAAAGACATTTTGCAATGCCTATTGGGGCCAGGTGTTCTGGTTAAAACTAGTTTTCCTATTTCAGATGGAGGTATGCTCTTAAGTTTTGGAACTGACACACCCTAAGGAATTGTTCCATTGTGTTCCAACCTATATACTAAGAATCCAGCATCGGATCATATTTTTATTTGTGGACATTGTATTAGAGTTCACACATTTGAACTGAGAATGGGACTTTGAATTCATTGACCACAGAATCTAGTTTCATGTGGCTGAAAAAGTTAATGTTTCCAGAACTCTAAACAATACCTTCAAAGCAACTGTTTTGTTTGTAAAGACTTTGCACTTTCCATTCCTCTAAACTTGAAATGAATGTAATTAACAAATTAACTGAAAAGAAGATTAGACAAATTCATGTCTATATGGCTACTAGTGACAGCAACTATACATTACCACCAGCATCACAGGCCCTTTCCGCACATGGATGTTAACACAGAACAAGGCATCCTGGCACGGAGGTCGTCTGCACCTTGGATCGGACTAGGTGCGGACTATTTAACTTAGTTCTGCACCTTAGTCCGATCCAAACCGCCCCCAAGTGGTCCTCCAGCATGCTAAAGAAAGACCGGAAAAATCTGGTCTTTCAATTTTCTGGAACGCACCATTGCGTCCCTGCTTACCTGTGCAGATGTGCAGGCTCACACCAATGCAAGCCTGCGATCAGCAGAGGGCGGGCTGTGGGAGTGGCCAATGTCAGCGGTTGGTCCACACCCATGAAGCTGCCATTTTCATCTGGCAGCCACAGGAAGCCGCCATTTTCAGCCAGAGCAGTGAGGATCTACAGACCTCGCACTGCCCCGGTCGCCCTGGAGCCCTGCGAAAGGGCTCCAGGGAAAGTCTGCATTACTTCAGACCCAAGAAGAACCAGTAAGTAACGCCATGGAGCGATTCACTCGCCTCGTACGGAAAGGGCCAAAGACAGTGTGCCTCTCTATACTAAGAATAAGAACAGCATTCAAACTCTTCTTGTGTCCCTCTCTTTGGTATCTGGTTTGCTATTCTGGACCAGAATTCTGGTCTAGACAGATGTTTGGTCTGATGCAACTCAGTTCTTATGGACTTACCTTTCTCTCTCTCTCTTTACATAGTTTTTTCAGTAGTTCAGTTCCTTGTCTCTGGCAGTATATGACTACATTGTAAGATCATGTAACCAAATGGAAAATATGCAATAATTTCTTCTTTTCCTTAAGACATTTCTCTGATGTTCAACCATATTCTGATCTCGTACAACTGAAATCTGTTAGATCTTCTCTTTCCCTCTGAGATAGCAGATAACAGACCTACATAGCAGATATAAAAGAATACTGTAGCCTCTCTGAGACTGAGAAAAAGAAATTTCCAATGTAAGCTTTCATGGACTCCAGTCTAGTTCATCAGATACAGAGGACTGGAGTCCATGAAGGTTTATGCTAGAAATTTCTTGTTTTCTTTTTTGGAGATGCTACAGGATTTGTTTATATCTGTTCTAATTAAAATTGTTCTTTTCACATCAGTGCCTTATGTGTGCTGAACAAAATTATGATTAACTTCAAAACAAATTTTGCATCTTACAGCAAGATGTAAATTTTGCAATTTTGCATCCTACTGTAGAACAGAAAATTTCTCATCTATACTCTGAAGAAATCCACCAATTAATTGCCTAGCAAATTATGTGAGTTCCTATAGGATGTGGCACTCACTAATAGGAAATAATAAAATTTCCAGAGCTATGCAAAACTGCTTCCTGAACTGCTGATTTGATAGGGTAAACCATGTCAATCTAAGGGAAATGGATTATTCAAACAATCTTAGGGTGTCTAGCCTAATTAAGAACAGAATTGACTAATGCCACTTAGCAGGGACAGGAAACATGGTGGGAACCCATCTCCCAAGAGATATTGACAAAGGTTGCAGAGGACACTTCAAGCCAAAAAGCCCAGCCCGTGAGCTCAACAAATGAATTAACAGGATTTCCTAGGCAACTCAGCAGATGTTTATCTAGATTGTAAAAACTCTTCAAAGGGGCAGCTTAGGCTAAAAAAAATTTAAAAAATACAGATGAGGAAAAAAACAAAGAGAGAATTATTATAAACAAACACTGTGAAAAAAAGATATTGAGTTTGTCACAAAGTAAAACAATGATAATAATATAAAGAGATCATACAAAATAAGTTTTCGTAAATGGAGCAGCTCTGACTATGTTAGTAGGTAGAATTGCCACCACTTTAAAGCAGGAGTGGAGAATCTTTGAGTCCCTAACTCCCATCAGCTCCACTCAGTATAGCTAGTGTCAAAAAATGCTAGGAACTGTTATCCAAAACCTAGAAGGCCATAGTTCCCCAAAAAATCTTAAAGGACTGCTATTCCAGAACATGAAAAGATAAATCTTTCTCCTATCATAGTTTTTCCATTCTGAGGAAAGTTCTACAAGCTAACATTTGCTACTTGTATCACAAATAATATTACAGAGCTTCTGTTCATAAAAGATGGTGGACAATCTATTCCCAGGCTGCATGCAGAGACACAGTGGTCTAGCAAGACCAGTGAGAACTTCAACATCCTTCAGGTTGGATGATGAAGAACCTAAAGAACTATCCAAGGCTCACCATCCAGGGTTTCAAGGAAAATCCTTAAATACCATTTCATCAATAGCTAGATTCCAACTTTAGGTGACATGGTGGATGCCAAGCCAAACTTCTTGTATTTTGAACAGTTTCATGAAATTGAACAAAATACAACTCTTTGAGGGAGGGATAGTGGGGAAGTTTCAGCAGCAGTCAGAGAAGGATTTGCTCCGCTAATAAATGCACTCGTTCATTTAAGTAAAGCTGTGTGCACAACCATCCTTCTCTTTGACCAGCTATTTCTTAAGGTTATTTAAGCTGCAGTTATATTCACCAATCTTGTCAAAATAGCGCCCTTCGGATGTTTTGGACTTCCACTCCCATCAGATCCAGCCAGCAAGGCTAATGTTTGCTGGAACTGATGAAACCCACTGCAAGAATACTGTGTGTTGTTGTTCAAAACATCTGAAAAGCACCGCGTTGGAGAAATCTAGAATACACACTTACCTACCATATATGTAAGTCCCCTTGAAGTAATGGTACCTCCTTCTGTATACATGGGTGTAGAGTTCCTCTGTTAAGTCAGTATCACCTTCCTTAAGTCTGTTTTGCAACCTGAAGGCCTAAAGCCTAAAGAAAAAACTGATGGTGTAAAAGAGATTGTACATGCTTATTTTAGAGGTAGGAAAAGGACAGAGTGTTTCTTGAAGACCCAAACTAGTTATGTTCTAGCCTCACGATATCCCACACCTTTTCCTTTAAAACATTCATTCATTCCAAACCCCCTCTCACTTGGCAGTGTTTTGGATTCACATGATAATTTTGGAAATATAAAAAGAGATTCTTAGGGAATTGAATAAAGTAATATTATCTTTACTTGGAGAGATGAGGACACCAAATGGTTGATGAATTCATCAGTCCACCCTTTACCTCCTCTTACATGCTTTTTGTCTGACTGCTGGCTGGTTTGCTTGGTTAGTTAGTGCCTATAACTAAATACACACAATCTAAATGACACAGCAGAAGTAACAATGGGGAAATGGAAGATAAAAGGGATTCAACTGAGTTAAAATAAGATACATGTCTTGGAAAGTGTATGAGAAGACATAACTCTTAAATCATCATATATTTGAAGTATGCATTATAATTAGTGGTATTACCAAAAACATTTTGAAAAGAAAAAGGAAGATTGGAAGAAAGTAAGTCAAGCAGTAAAAGGATGACGACTACATATATAGCAATCTAGTTAAAAGAATTATGAAGTGGAGCACTTGGCAAACTGATAAAGATGAGTGGGAAATCACTGAGTTCCTCTCGGATGACTAAACTGAAACCAAGATTCTTTTGGAAGTACCTGTACAAATTTTAGCAATCTGAGTCAAACCATCTTAGCCTATACAGTGATGGCTAATCAATGGCCAGGGCTAGACTGTGGTCCAACCAGGGCAAATGAAACCTTGAGTTCATTTGTACTGTGAGCTCACAGTGTCTTTGATCATCCAGATATTTTGGAAATCAAGAAGCTCCAGCCAGCATGACCAATAGTTAGGGACTGTAGGAGCTGACAGATCAAACCTTACCCACTTTTGCCCTATAATATTAACAGTCAAAAGCACTTTGTACATTCTACAACGATATCGTACTAGTCTTCTAAAACAGCACCAACCACAACAGCACCAGCTCCACCTCCATTAAACCAAAGCATTCACTTGGATTGTTCCATGCAAAGGGAATCTCTACTATTCACATATTGGGTTAAGAGGTTGGGTCAGCTTAACCTGGTAAGATGTATCTTTTTAATGGTGCTGTTTAAAGGTGTCTTGAATCACACCTTGATCATATATCCTCATATATGGGCCACTTCCAGCTCATGACACTGCCATGCTAGGCATTAAGTTTGTCCATCTAACACTACAAAGAAGAACATCCTGATCCATCTTATCGTTAATATCTTTACATAAATAATACAACTTAGGAGGAAAGGAGAGTGATTCACATGCTGCAACTCAAGCTGGAGTCAAGTAATGAATTGGTCTGCTGCCAACAGAACATCCACAAGATAACAAAACGGTGATGGCAGTCGATATTTTTTGAGGCAGGAAGAAAAAAGAGGAGGAGGAGGCGGTGGCAGCGGCGGCGGTGGTGGCGGCAGCGGCAGCTGGGCCAAAATCATAACAAGGCTTTTTTAACTGGCTCAGGAAGTTTTTGTTAACATATTAAAGGCAGGTAGTTGTGGAGAGACCTTCTGATTGCTCCATGTGATTTGCCTCAGAATTATTGCTCTGTATTTCTCTTGTCATCACCTATTTAATTTTTAGATCGGACATCACAGGAAATATTATTTTGGTGAGACTTACCATGCAGTCTCATAAGTCTAAAGTCACAGTGTATTTGTTCATGTGATGAGGGGCATAGATAGAAAAAAAAATCTTGTTTTTGGTTTAGAATCCTAGAACAGAACAACTGAATAATCTTAATGGTTCACTGCATGTTGAAGAGTTGCTTTTTCCATCCATAGATGGTTTAGGGAGGGGCTATCAGCCAGAGGCTGCTCCCTAAACAGCAAACCCCAGGATTCTATAGGATGTTGGAAGGAGAATAATAGCACTATAACAATCTAGTGCAGAAATGGCCATGGTCACAATGTGACAACTTTTTTGTGTGAATTGTTTAGAATGGTCTGTGGTGTCCTTGTGATACTCTCTTGTGAACCCATTACTGAGGTTTTGAGTCCACTCTTGACTTTATCACTAGTCACCCTGTAGCTGCTTTGCCTTGAGCAGGAAAACTGCTTCCAGAGAAATAGCATCCAACACCAGGTAAGCTTCTGTTTGGGCAGTGCTGCTGTGGCAGCAGAACCACTGGCTGCCCATTTCTTGCATATGATTAAATTTAGCATATATAAGACCACTGCATGCAATTTTTGGTACGGATGATCTGTCTCTTTAATAAATACTTGAAGCTCTAAGGAAGCTGAACATTCATTAATCATTGACCACTTTGTTGCTGTTATTTGCTATGAAGTTGACTTCAACTTATGGCAATCCTATTAATGAGAAACCCCCAAGATCTCTGGCTTTCCATTATTCTGCTCAGGACCATTTATTAAACATTAAATCACTTAAATCATTGACTTCAATCTGTGATTCTTCTATTAGTTTTCTGGGCTATTGGTAGATCTTTGCTGGGATGGAGTATTGTCTGCTTCTGGAAACTCCAAGACCCAGAAGGTTTCCAAAGTTGGGATTTATCCTTTGAAAACAACAGTCTTACAGTCAAGAGCCTAATCAGCCTCCAAAGAATGAGGCTGAGGCCATTTCCACACAACACTGTTATAGTGCTATTATTCCACTTTTAACATCCTGTGGAATTCTGGGATTTGTAGTTTACTGAGGCCAAAGAGCTCTCTGGTGGAGAATTCTAAAGGCCCTCCCTAAACTGTAAACCCCGGGATTCCATAAGCAGTTGAAAGTGGAATAATAGTGCTATAACAGTATAGTTCAGAAATGGACTGAATGAAACATTAGTTCAGTTATCCCTGGATGTTTCCTTCTATCTCTTCCATTTATAGGTGAGTTCAATCACTGGTATGTAGAAGAGCTGGAAGACCTGAAATTAAATGTGAGTGGTTTGAACACATGAGGAAACAAATCTAGGCATCACCTGCCTCTTTCTCCCTTTTCTATATGGTAAAACATCTTGGAGGAGGAGGAGATTGTTGTAGGGGCACACTCCTAGTGATGGCTTAAGCATTGTTTCCTTCTTAACATGGGGATAAATATCAGAATTCCTAGTGGAATAGAATGTTTCGTGCATCTGTGAAAACTCATATCTTCTCTTCCTGACTTTGCCTTTGGCAAAGGAGAAGAGGAAGAAGAAGGTGACACTAAAGGATTCATAAGAGTGCAAAGAGAATCAAGGCTAGGGGCTGTACCACCACCTACTCCACTCAGAAGAACTCAAACAACGGTGCTTGTAAGAGCAGGGCTCTGTAATTTGGCTGATCCTATTACTAAGCAAAGTGAGAGAGCTGCCTGTGCAGCAAGTTTTAGGTGTCAGGAAATTGCTAGCCATTTACTTCTGTCATTCTTTCTCATATTGTTTGGGACTGAGAAAAGCGTTTATGAGATTTTCTGCCCTGTGCCAAATAAATTCTCTGCTTTGGGATATTGTGCACATTGACTGGGACGGATGTTGCTCCAGGAAAGAAGTGTGGACTGGTTCTGTAAGTATTCCTGCTTTCAATATATACAACATCCCTAATTTGAAATGACAATGCAGACGGCTTGAGAGAAAACAGAAGGCAGAAGACTACCAAAATGTCCATCAGAGCATTCCATACAACATCTTCATGAGTGTAGAAGATGGCAGAAGAATAATAAAAAGAACCACGAGCTATTGCATTAATTTAATCTAGTACAAAGCTTAAAACATGAGCCAGTTTGCAAAAAAGAAAAAATAGTCATATCGCTCAATTTTGTACATTCAAAATGCTTTACTGATTTTGACCATCAGTTCTACAACTTTGACTTGTTTTGGAACTACCATAGTGTTACCCTGTGAATTGGGGGTCCCGGGAGGGGCGCCCAAATAACCAAACAAACCTAGCAAGATGGGGAAAATTAGCTGGAGCACCCTCTTGGCTAACGAGAGGCAGGATAATGCAGCAGGATCTTTTACCCTATGTCTACAGCGTCAGGTCAGTGAGGAGGCAAATAGCTCAAACAACAATTAAGATTTATTAAACAGTTATTAAAGAAAAGCACAAACACACTCCTAAGTAGAAAAGGAAAATAGAGTTCAAGGGGAATGGGTGATACGCCACCTGTCCTGCAGTCCTGGAGAAGCCAATTGAAGGAGAGGAGACCCGGCGTGGCGGCCGAGGGGAATCTGCTGAACCAAGCAGCAGCAAGGCAGAATGAAATCCAAGTGATCCGGCGAGAGTTCCGAAGAGCTCTCAGAGCAGGGGATATTTATTGGGGAAAGAACGACCGCAGGCTAGTCTGGTCTTGGGCAAAAACAATAAGTTTTGGGTTGGAGACGAAGCCTCCAAAAGGTCAGAATTTGCATGATTGAGTTAAAGTCCGAGTTGACAATGGTATGGTCGGTATGTAGATGTGGCTAGCTCGGCAGTTAAGCACTCAGCTCACCAGGGTGTCCTCTCAGGGCAGACGGTCTCTTTGTGGTAGCATGCATTCGTAATGAAGGTGTTTGTTTCGGGAGGTGCCCTAAACCAGATCTGGCAATATCTGACTTGGTTTGGTGTGAGCAGCAAGTAGTAGCCATGCCTAGCTTCGCGCTTGTTCGGCGGGCCTCACAAACACTTGGCTGGTGGCAGAGTAGGGCCGAATTGCGATATCAAAATGATATCTTTGGTTCACCAAAGGCCAGGCCAGTACACGGTGGTAACAATAGTTAGCTTGAAATCATGGTGCTGTAGATAGAAGTCATGTACATAAAGCCAAATGCGAATGTACATGTAATTCCTGGAAAGCATCAGGTTTAATTCTTGTCACAATCATTCATTTTTGCACACGCAGCAAAATTGATTTGGCCATATCATGATTTTTTTTAAAAAAAATATGACATTATTTATGTGTTACCCTGTACTGAGCACAGAAAAATCTATTCAATACTCCAGACACTTACCCTTTCCACTTGCCCCATAAAAGTGTTTTGAAGTTTCCTTGGCATGTATTTCATAGTAGGGTTACATTTTCTTCTTTCTTCTAAAGTTTTGCCCTCCAGTCTCTTGAAACAGAATGAGAGAATGAGGGGAAATCATTTGACACTTTTATAGAGACATACAACATTTCCTGAATCTCATCAGGATTCAGGAATGTTAAAACTTTCTTGGTAGTGGATGCATTTTTCAAAACATACAACAGCTATATTCTGTTCCAGGAAGAGATAATACTTGTCTCTGCACCCTATTCTGCAATGTTACTCTTTATCAGTAGCTATTTCAGAACAGGACAACAAATATTTAATGCTTGATCCAGTTAAAATAATATATTGTAAAGAGATTCTGTATTTTTTCCAGAACTTCATTGAAATCAGGTTCTGCAGCATGTGTGTGATTTGAATCAAATTTTCCATTATATTCTTCAACCAGGAACATGTGTTAGACTGGAAGCAAATTAAGGGCAGATAAACCAGGCCATATAAAATAACAACTAAATCCCAAGAGGTGAGAGTTCAAACAAAATCCCACCAATAGCTTTTAGATATGATGATATATATCATGTCTCCACTTCAGGGGAAAGAAAAAAAAATTCCATATGCAGAAACAGCATCTAAGGTACAATGTGTATCAAAAAGCTCAGGGGATTTAGGAACATAAGAAGAGACCGTATACTGAGGAAGGCAATAACCACCAGTCCATCACACTGAGAACTGTCTACACTATGGATGGGCAGTAGGTCTCTAGAGTTTCAGATAAGGGTCTTTTACAGACCAACCACACACATAGGACAGGGCCCTCTTATCCATTAGGTATTTTAGGCACTGTGTCTAGGGTCTACAAAAATGTTACGGCCTATGAAAAAGGGATTTTAAGGCCTATGAAAACATCCATAGCGGTACATCAAGGCGAGGAGTTGAATGCAAGAGTGACTAGAGCCCATGAAAACCTTAACACAGCCTGAAGTGGGACTTTCTACATGCAAAGCATATGCTCTACCACTGAGCTACCACTGCATACATATACTTTACTGCTCAGCTACACCCTCTTCTGCAGTTTGGCAACATAGATGGGGATATAAATCTGGGTTCATTAGCTGATTGTAGAGTTGGGTCTTTTCCAGAGACACCAAATGGAAAACAGAAGAGGGCTCCTGTACCTTTAGTGGTTGTGCAGATGAGATAATTTCAGTGGGTGTTGCTTGTTATGGAAGCAACGCTTGCTGAAATTCCCCTCTTCTACACAGCTATTAAAGGTACAGGAGCACTGTCCTGTTTTTCTCCTGGTAGCCCTAGATCTCATTCACATGTATTGAATATATGGGTGAGATAGGTGTTGGTATACCTGACAGCTTGAGATAATGCTACATAGCACTGCGTCAAGTGAAGAACACAACACTGTAGTGAGATGTTTGGGCCTAGAAGCATGGATAACCTTAATTGTACCAAAAGATGGACCAATTTGAGGACCACAAAACTGCACGACTAGTAATGGGCATCTACAGCTCCGTATATTGTATATTTCCCACTGTACATTCATTTATACTGTATTTAGTTATTCATGAAAAATAAATTGATTGATACAGAGGTGCTAATTACATTTAATTCAATCTATTTCTAAATCTCTCTTCCCTCTCTGTGTGTATGGCTGCCTTGAGTCTCACTCTTGAGGAAAGGGTAGGATTATAAATAAAGTGGCTGGATGGCTGGATGGAGTGTATGTGTGAGAGAGAGAGAGAGAGAGTAGGAACTGAGCAGCTCATAGCTGAACAGAGTTTTGAATCTAAATCTCTTCTTTCTAAGACAGGATTGGGCAACTGCTAGTGACTGAGGGGTCACTGTGGCTTCCTCTGGGACCTTGGAGAGCCACACCCTTCCTGCTGTACCCCCACATTTTTATTTATTTATTTTTTTACTTTTTGGAATTTTTTCTCACTAAACATCTCCTATATCCAAACAGAAAGTATAGGACAATGGACTATGATTTTGGAACTCACTAAGCTGTTATAAGCCGGAGAGGTGTTTTTTTTTCAACCAAGCAATAATCTGAAAGTCAACTTCAAAGTAACATTTTTCAAACTTTTTTTGGAGGGGGCAAATAATTGGGTGATCCTGAGGGTTGCCGGGAGCCTCAGAAGCAACCTTGAGGATCTACATGAACTTTCTCCATGTCTAGTGACTATACCACCCAGCTGTCAGTCCACACAGAAAAGGCATCATTTACGCCGAACATAATTCTTTGACTATCTGTCATGTGCCCAGTGCCCAACAGGCTATGCCACTGGGAAGGTTTTCAGAGACAAAGACCTCTTCTAAGGCAACTGCTGTGGAATGCACATATTCAGATCAGTGTGATGGACTGAAAATAAGCCCCTTAAAATGCCTGTGTAAAATGAGAGCTCTGTCGTTATGATACAGAATTCAAATGGTAAAAGAGCTGGTCCTTTTGACTGTAAAATTTAGAGTCTAGTGATACAAGCACTGCTTTCTCAGCGGGACTCTATAAGAAGTAACCAATATTGGAATAATGCCCTTAGATTCTTAGGTTTTTTTCCCATAGGCAGGAGAACAGTATCTCATAGCCAACTGCATGGAATTCTTCAGAGAAACTGCAAATGGAATAGTTCCCCCTCCACCCAAGAACAGCAGGAGACTGTCCATCACCACTACTAATGTTGTTTTCTGTCCCAAATTCTGGCACAAGTCCATATTGTGCTAGGTTTAGAATACTGGCGTCATCCACAGAAGTATGCAAGTGGCCTTTGGCTAACTCCTCTCCAATGTGTGCTGTTCTGTGCTTCAGTCAGCTAGTATCTTATGAGCTTTCCTCTGTGCATTAATGCGATTCTTTGATCAACGCATGCTCTATTAAAGACACTGGTCTCTCGCCTTGTGATGGGTTTGAAAGAAGCCCAACTTCTAATGTGCATGAACTAAAGTTTTCCATTTATATTATATGTAGCTCCAGACAGACAGACAGAGGCATAAAGATGTACCTCTTTCTGGGTTTTGTGAGGCCAATTTTAATTGAATATTGCAAACACTATCACAACTTAAGTCGCAACGTATGTATTTAACAACAATACCACAAATTGTATTTTAAATTGGACACATGTGCACTGTCCCAAAAGTTCCATGAATCCAATGAAGTTCCAGCGTAGGACCCAATTACAGGACTCTTTTGCTGGTTTTGCTTGGTGGTACTGAAACATTTGGATATAGTCTTAAAGCCCTAAATAATAATAATAATAATAACAACGACAACGACAACGACAACAACAATGGTAACAGCAATAACAGCAACAGCAACAACAATAATAATATACAAAATAGGTGAAAATGCAATGTAGAAATTACACTACAAAGAACTTACCCTTTTTGTCCCCTTCTAAATGTGGGTGTATGTGTTTTCAAGCCAACTAATGGGGTGAGCTCATGAATTTCATAGGATTTTCATAGGATTTTCTTTGGGAAGGAAAGCTCAGAGGTGGTTTTGCCAGTTCTTCCTCTGAAATATAGGCTACCTCAGCACATAACTGAAAATACCACTACTTTGTTCAGGATAAAAGGGACCTGCTTCTTAGCCTGGCAACTATAGCTCCTCTCCTTTCTAGCAACCCCTCTCTTTCTGAACTTAGACAAGAAATGCAGCCCCTTCCTTATGATTTCCCCCATCTAATGACCAAAACCAATAATTCATGGAGGTTACACACACATATATAATTGTAGCCTGCCAATATTCCCGTTTTACCACTAAGGCCCTTTTTGCACGGCGTTTCTTAAGCGAAAGGGCCCCTTGAGCATCGCATAAATGTGAGGAGTGGTCTGCATGATGCACTCACATTTACACGACGCTCAAGAGTGTGACGTGAACCGCTAGCGAATTTTCTTATTTCTAGCTTCAAGCCAAAAATGCTGCGCAGTCGCGCAATGCTCAGGGGTGTGGAGTGCACTTACCTGCCATGCGCAGCCTCCTGAGCTGCACCGGTCACGCTTCCTGCCTCAGCGCTAGCCTTCAACTCCCAGGCTGCGCTGCGGTAGGGAGGGGTGGGGCGTGGGCAAGCAGTGTGGACAAGCAGCGCCGCAGCAAGGAGCTGCAGCACCGAAGCAGCTGCGGCACCGAAGCAGCAGGGACGCGACAGCCTCTTGCAAGAGGCTGCTCGAGCGATCCCTGTGCTCCAGCACCGAGAACAGGTAAGTTGCGGAAAGGGTCTAAGAATAGAGGTCATTGTTGTTGTGTACCTTCAAGTCATTTCCAACTTATGAGGTCCCTAACATGAACCTATCACGGAGCTTTCTTGGCAGGAGTTGTTCAGAGGAAGTTTGCCATGGCCTTCTTCTGAGGCTGAGAGAGTGTGACTGACCCAAGGTTACCCAGTAGGTTCCCATGACCAAGCAGGGGTTTGAAGTAATGTGGTGAATTTGTCTTTGTAAATACTGATTTAGTCAATTCCTTTCAGAGCTGATCCCAGTGCAAAGCTAATCCTGAACAGTTTATTGTTTTTCCCCCTTCTCCCTAATTATTGTTAACATTCACAATAATATTTAAAACTTATACCGGAGTAGATTCATTGAATCAATGGAACATATATAAGTGTTGATTTATTAAGTTCCCATTGATTCAGTGAGGCTGTAATTAGAACTAACCACTGAATTCATATGACAGTGAAGAAGAAAAGGGATGGTAAAATGTAAAAAGAAAAAATACAAAAAATTGAATAAGATCTATACACTGGAAACCACATGCAATACTTTGTAAAATGATCTGTTAAACTTTATGCATTCATGTTCCTAGGAAGAAATTTTGTCTGATTAGAGATCAGCTTAAACATAAAACTACTCTGACCTATGGGATATGTAATGCCAGAATTCAGGAAGAGATCACGAGGGCCATGCAGGAGTATACTATCAAAGCACTCCCAACAGACAGCCATCTAGCCTCCAAAGAAAGAGACTCCAACACACTCCCAGGCAGTGTATTTCACTGTCAAACTGCTCTTACCATCAGGAAGTTCTTCCTAATGTTTAGGTGGAAGGTCTTTCTAATGTTTAGGTTTCCTGAAGTTCAAAGCTCCATGTCCTAGTCTCTGGAGCAGCAGAAAACAAGCTTGCCCCATCCTCGATATAACATCCCTTAAAATATTTAAACATGGCTATCATGTCATCTCTTAAGCTTCTCTTCTCCAGGCTAAACATACCCAGAACTCTTAAGCCACTCCTCATAGGGCATGGTTTAAAGGTCTTATACCATTTTCGTCACCTTCCTCTGGACATATTCCAGCTTGTCAATATCTTTCTTAAATTGCAGTGCTCAGAACTGGACACAGTATTCCAGGTAAGGTCTGACCAAAGCAGAATAGAGTGATACCACTGCTTCCCTTAAGCTAGACACTATACTACTATCGATGCAGCCTAGAATCACATTGGCTCTTTTAGCTGCCCCATCAGACTGTTGACTCATGTTCAGCTTATGTTCTACGAAAATTCCTAGATCTCTTTCACATGTACTGTGGTCAATTCAGCTCTCACCCAACTGTTCCTTTCATTTTTTTCTGCCTAACTATAGTATCCTAATTGTAGCATCTTACATTTCCCACATTGGCTTTTAGCAGTCTGGTATTCCTTTCTTAGTGCTTACAGACTGTCAAGACATCCCGTCAGACCTGCAAAGCACTACTTCTGTTCCCCTCAGCAAAGAGTCCCCTACTGCCACCACAGATCTCTCAGGATGGGCAGGGCCCACTCCATGTGCTGAATTTGCCATGGTCACCTGCACTTTCTCTGAGGACAGGTCCCGTTGCTGTTGTTCCTGTTCCTTGTCATCACTAATAAGGGGACGAGCTTTGAATCAATTGTTCAGCTTCAAACTCACAGGATGATCCCTGATCTATTTCCTGTGTTTGGAAAATGACCTCCTTCTCCTCAGGGACATCCCCTGTGTGTTTCTCATCCAGGATGGTCTGTTCTGCTCAAGAAAATGTTATGCTCCCTATATGCTGAAGAGTATGCTGAAGGGCCTTAAGTTGCTGGACCTTCTCTTCAAAGAGGACAACAAACTTGCATTTGCTGCAGGTGTAGCTACTCACATTTTCTGGAAAGAAATAAACACACCACAGCTGTTACACATGACTGCAGTAGCTCCCTCACCATCCATATTCAGTAGTCTTAAGTAGAAACTGAAACAGAATTCTGCCCCCCTCCCAAATTTCCCCACTAAATGTCTGCACAAAAAGCCTATTGGCTTTGCTTGTTAGCTGAGAACTTCTGTTCACCAAATAACGGTGGCAGATCTGGGAACCCTGTGGATCAAACGTATCACAGAAAAAATGCACATTCAGGGCACTAATTTATACCATCTACTCAATCTACCTGATCTCTATACTGGGAGAAGGGTTAAGAGATGACACAAAGAGTGTTCACCTGTGTAGACTGACCCAATGAATTTAATTTCAGCTAACCCACAGAAAATTGCCAAGGGCTGCTGCCAGAGGGAAAAGACAGGAACCAACACCAAGAAACAGAACGAGCCTGTCAAATTATCTGTCGAAACAAGACACATTTAGAGGGTCCAAAGGCCAGTCTACGTAGTTCAGAATTCTGGAACCGTTTCCATCTCAGGGGATAGTTTGAGCCAGGGTTCCTGATTCTATCAGGGATGGTGTCTGATAGGATAGGATCTTAGTCCCTTTGGGTCTAAGAAATATTACTCATATCCTGGGGTAACAATGCTGACAGATGTTATTTCCTAATGAATAAAAATAATAGGCAGTGGAATTTAATGTTAGAATGCATTACAAAAAATCTGGTTTTAGTTTTATCGTCAGGATAGTATTTTTAAATATTAACAAGTATCTAGTTGGTTGAGTACTCAGTATCTGGTTAAGAGACTCATAATACTCACTTGTTTATTCTGGTGTAGAGCTTTTTGAATCCCTATTCAAAAAGGAACTTGCAAATCCAAAATAAGATACAAAAACAAACTAAAGTGATAAAATGGGTGTCGATACACAATGATACAATCAAAGTTAAAGTTTTAAAACTGGGCAAATCATATTAGGAAAGGGAATAAGAAATGCAGAAGATTTTTCAGAATGCTTTCATAACTCTTAAAAAAACCCAGTTGGTTTAAATTTCCAAATAGCCCTGATTTCAAAGGGACAGTATCAAAACACATGCAAAAAATAAAAACCTAAATAAAGCACAATAAATTATTTCACTGCTTTGGTATTGGATTTCAAAGGGAGAGATGAAAACACACAAGGATATTAGAATGGACTATACTGGATCTTTGGGAATTGCTGTCAAATATTGATGAAAACAGCAAGGCTGTAGGAGATCAGATAAAAGGGAGAAATGATTACATTTGGAAGAACAATGTGAAAATTGTAGCCAACAAAGGCTTCAGATGTAAGTGAATAGCAATCTACCAAAGAACAAAGTTGGAGGAAGTCCCATACATCCTCACTACATCTTCAGTCAAACAGCATATGTAAAAATTTTATATCATGTTTCCCCCTCCTTTTTGAAATATACAAAACATCATCCTTAATGGCTTTGGCTGCACGCGACCATCGCTATTTGTCAATAAGCATGTGACTGGAATTCATGAAACTCTAAGAAACTGCCAGTTTCAGTTCGGGTCTCATAACGTTTTGATTACTTTACTAGCTTCCCTTAATAGGCTTCATTCTATACAGTTATGACACACACACTTTCACTACCCACACAACATAAGCTAATAAGCTCTATGGTTTTAGCCTAAGGAACAGGGCTGGCACAAGATTTAAAACTGACCTTGACATGAGGCTCTAGCAATACCCCCCACACACACATTGGCTGGACCCTTATCAGTTGCATCCTCAACCCCTGTCAGCAGCTGCCCTTCTTCTGCTATTGTATGTGAGGGAAGGAGCTGGACAGATTTACTACCTTAAGAGAAGAATGGTAGTCACAGTGCAGAACTTGGGAAAGTTCCTCTCAGGATTACAGTTACCAGAAGAAGGGAGGCAAAATGGGAGAAAGGGAAGGAAGAAGGACCAGAAATTCAGTGATCATGAATATGGTGATAAAATTGCATACAAACTGTTGACTTTTGTACTGCTGTTTGCATGGTTTCTGGATTTTTTTTTAAAGGAAGGTTTAGTTCCAGTTATTAGTCCCCATTAGAGAAAAAAACAATCAAATCAATGGGAACTTGGTAGGTTCTTTGATTCAGAGCCCTATCACGCTACATTGTTACAGCACTATTATTCCACTTTAAGTGCTATGGCTATACTCAGTGAAATTCTGAGTTTTGTAGTTTACTGAGGCCAAGGAGTTTTTTGACTGGGAATTCTAAATGCACCTCCCTAAATTACAAGTTCCAGGATGCCATTTGATGGTCCTGGCAGTTCAAGTGAAATAATAGCACTATAACAGTATAATGTGGTAGGACCCTCAGATGGTCTATTGACATAAGTTCCGTTGATTCAGAAGGTCTGTTTTACTTCAGACAAACAATTAACTCAAAGTTGAAGTCTCCAAGCTTCATAGAAATGGCACTAGTACTCCTTTGATCAACAATAGACAGCTACTAATATGATTATCCATACCAATATAGCACCTGCAGTGGTACAGCACTGCTACAGGGCAATTATTCCACCTTAACAACAGCAGCCATTAATGTTTATCACAGCAGTGGGAAAGGTGACCCAGAACAGCAGGATCAGAAGTAATAGATCTTTAACAGCTACCCAGGTCAGCTTCTTGCTGATAACAGGTTTGATCATGAGTCTGAGAATATACGGCCAAAGTCCTAGACTGGGAAATGTGTCATAAAGTTTCAGACAGGCAGAACTACAACACATCTTCCCTTCATTCCCAAAACTCTACTGTTTAACCCTGTTGAAGCTGCTGCAACCCTCACAACATTGTCATTTACTTGCCCGTGATAGTGAGGAGCTGGTGGCAGTGAAGGGTCTAGGTGTGTTTCTTATAGCTGGCTGCACAGCAACAGGCATTCTCTGGGATAACACAGGGGCCCTTCATTGCTGTCTGTCCAGATATAGGAATATACCTAGATACTTCACTACCATCTCCCCTCCATCAGCCAATAAATGGCCATGTTAGGAGGTCAGCAGCATCTTAAAAGGTGGCATTTGGACTAGGGTCAAGGTATATGTGAAGTTGGGGGGTTTTGTTTTTATTTTTTTGTTTTTGTTTCGATCCAATGTTCATTTTATCGTAATCTGCACTGAGATCCTTGGATGTAATGTGTATAAATAGTTTAATAAATAATTAAAAATAAATGCCCCATTTAATAATTGGAATGTCTATACATGTGGTAGTCAGTGAAGACTACTTGGAGACTTCAATTGGTCAGGCTGTGCTGGCCAGTTTACTGGCTAGAACTGTACAGTTTTGTTCTGTTTCTTTTTTAAAAAAATACTCTTTAAAAACCCATCAAAGATCTTCTTTGACTGTCATTTTGTTTCCAGGCACAACTCAAGGTGCTGGTTTTGATTTATAGGCCCTTTCTGCACCGGGGTATTAAAACGGTGCAGAGCGACCTCCAACGGAGGTCTTCTGCACCATGGAGTGGATTGGGGCGGACTATTTTTCGTAGTCTCGCATGGGTGGTAACCACAGGATTAAAGAACTATCATTTCTCACATGACCCTTGCCTATGCCTAAAAGTCTTCACCAAAAGTCCTTGCCTTCAATATAGCTTATGCATGTTGTTTAGGGATTCTGGCAGTTGTAGCCCAAAAAGTAGCTTTCTGAGCTTTGCTTCAGAGCTTAGGTGAACAACAACTAGAGATGAAACTGAGTAATTTCACCTAAGTAATGGAGACCATACAGTGGAATTCTTTTTCCAGATAATAATTGCCTGATGCCAACATTGTTAGCTTTTAAGAACCAACTGAAGACAGCTTTATTCTCCTGAATTTTTAGTGGATAATATATTAATGATATTTTATTCTTTGTTAATGTCTGCCAATTAATCAATGGTTAGTCTGTTTCATGGCTGCTTTGGGATTTTTCTGTTTTAATTTTTATCATTAGCCACTTCAGATATTCATTTTGCATTGCAAAAAAGGCTAAAATGCTCTTCAGTAAATGAAAATACGTTATCGTAATCTTCCCTTTGAGAAATCGAGAGATTGTGATCTGCCTACCTTTTCCCCATACCAGGAGTGGCCTTATATTTATGAGTGCACCACGCTGCATAATTCTGGTTTGAAACCACTTTAATTGCTTCCATCCTACAGAATCATGGGATCTTTCAGTTTCTCTAGTCCAGTCCTCTAAACCAGCTTCAGAGCTCTCTCACAGAGAGTTTTAAGTACCTTACAGAACTACAAATACCAGAATTTCACAGTGTGGAACCACAGTAGTTCAAGTGGTGTTAAAGTGCTGTAACTGTGATGGAGACGCACTCCGAATTGCATTTTCTACTCCTTTTTAAAAGTTAGAATTTATGTTTTACTAGAAAAAAAATCTGCATAAGATAGATGTATATATAAGATGTCATAACAACTGAAAAATAACTAATCAGTTCAGTGATCTCAAATATACATTTTGATAAAGAACATCAGGGATGATTTTCCATATTGTAAAGCTGAGGGGTTCTAGAATTCTCTAAAAATCAGACAAAGTATGAACTTTTCTGGTCAGACTGACTGGTGGATCAGGTACTGAGAGTCCTACAGTGAGCCAAAATGTTAAAATTAAGCCTATGGAGCAGAGGATTTAGTTAACATCCTGCTTTATTTTACTTCCAAGACTCAAGATATTCAAAAGACAGACTTTCAAAACCACAAATTTCCACTCAGATGACTTTCACGAACAATTGAGTTCTTAAGAATGTGTACTGGCAACACTCAGTGTACCAAGACAAAGAACTTTGTGAAATCTCATCATTAATCTTCAAATTATTATGCCTAATAAGTGAAAATGCCTTTTAATTAGTGGGAAAATATGAGGACTATGCTGTTCGTGTATGGCAATATCAAACTTCTCAACTTCTTCAAAAAAGAACAGAACAGTAAGCATCATTCTGGCAGCACAGTGCTACGAGTTTCTAAGTCTTCTCGTGTATTTTTTAAAAATAGATTTTTTTGACAGCTGTGTAAATAATTTTGGGTCACTTCCTCAAATTATTGTGGAAGTATTACTTGAAAACACACACACACAAAATAACCCACTCTTTGACTATAATGTGATCTCTTATATCACTGAGGTCCCAGAAGCAGTGATCCAAAATCTGTGGGCCTTTCTGCACTACACTCTTATAGCGCTATTATTCCACTTTAATATCCTATGGAACCCTGGGGTTTGCAGTTTAGGAGGGGGCATTTACAATTCTCAGCTAGAGAGCTCTTGGGCCTCAGTAAACTACAAACTCTAGAATTCCATAGGGTGTTGAAAGTGGAATAATAGCACTATAACAGTGTAATATGGAAAGGCCCTGTGTATTGCCAAATGTTGTTGAACTATAGCTCCCAGAATCCCTCTATGCACCCTAGAGAGCATTTGGGGACATTCTAAGAGGAAAAAAAACTTGAAAATGCAAAAAATTTGACTCCTAAGTGCCCTTGAGGAGGTCTCAAAAATAGCCCTGGGGCCACATGTGGCCCATGGATTGCACTTTGCCCACCCATGCTTTAGAAGGAGATCACAGGAAAATTCTCTTGCAATATTTGCAATAACTTGCAGATAGTCAGGTTGAACATATTGTTACCACTGCAATCTGGCCTGGCCTTGGTGAGCCAAAGATATCATTTTTGACATCATAATTCGGTCTCCTGCCACCAGCTAAGTGTTTGTGAGGCCCCACTGAACAAGCACGAAGCTAGGCATGGATGATACTTGTTGCTCCCATCAAACACCAGATATTGCCAGATCCGCTTTGGGGGAGACCTCCCGAAACAAACACCTTAATTAAAACAAAAGGGCTCTCTGCCTGAGAGAACACCCTGGCGAGCTAAGCACCTAACGGCCGAGCTAGCCGCATCTACATACTGGCCATACTATTGTCAACTCGGCATATAATTCAATCGTGTAAATTCTGACCTTTTGGAGGCTTTGTCTCCAACCCAAAACTTATTGTTCTCACCCGAGACCAGACTAGCCTGCGGTCATTCTTTTCCCTATAAAAACCCCCAGTTTTGGTAGTTCAGTGGACTTCGCTGGACCTGGCCAAACTCCACTGGAACTCTCGCTGAATCACTTGCTGAAATCACGTGAAGCTCCCGTCAGAACTTTTCCTCGCCTTGCTGCCGCTTGGTCCAGCAGATTCCCCTCAGCCTCCATGCCGGGTTTCCTCCTCTTCAATTGGTGTCTTCAGGACTTCAGACAGGTGGCGTATTGCCCATTCCCCAAATTCTCTTTCTTTCCTTTCTAGTTAGGAGTGTGTTTGTGTTTTTATTATTTTTGTTTAATAAAAACTGTTGCTATTTTGAAACTGCTTGACTTCTCGCTGACCAGAACCGGTATACGTAGGATAAAAGATCCTGCTGGGTTGCCTTGCCTCTCGTTAGCCAAGAGCGTGCTCGAGTTAATTTTCCCATCTTTGCTTAGGTTTGGTTTGTTGTTTGGGCGCCCCTCGCAGGACCGCCAATTCACAGGGTAACAATATGTTATAGTGCCTTATTGAAACAATTCTAGACAGATACAATGCCCACTGCTTCCATATTAAATCACTAAGAAGATGGCCTTTCACCCAAGATGCTTGTAAACTGAACTCAGCTCTATCTTACTCTTAGGCCATCTGCACTACACTGTTATAGTGCTGTTATTCCACTTTCAACATCCTATGGAATCCTGGGGTTTACAGTTTAGGGCGGGGGGGATTGAGAATTCTCAGCCAAAGAGCTCTTTGGCCTCAGTAAACCACTAACCCCAGAATTCCAGAGCATCTTGAAAGTGGAATAATAGCACTATAACGTAGTGTGGAAATGGTCCTTGTCTCTTCCTTTTCACATAAACGCCTGGATTACAATATCCTTAGCTGAAGAGGGAGGGTGATGTATTGAATCTTCTGCCTGTTACCCCACTGGCCTACCCTATCCCACGGACTATAAATTTGATATTAAATATGCCTGCCATGCCAGATAGGTTGCCCAAATGGGTATGTAGACAAAGAGGTCGAACAACCAAAAATAGGTCAGGCTAGGAAAACCTGCAGTCACGTTCTCCTAGGGGACCTCAGGCTAAACATGTCTGCACGAACAAAAGGTTTTCAACCAACCTGAGTAGATTATTGGGTTTTTCCCAGGTTGAACAACTCCAATGTTAGTAAACCCTGCATTGGATCTGCATAAGCCAATCATGCAAACTACCAAGTTGCTATTGTGTGGCATTTTTCCCTTTGTTTCGGCCATTGTTCTTCCCAGGAGAGGGCCTGCCCTCGAGGTTCATTCTGCCCTATAAGTAGTCCTAGTTTTTGAAGGTCTCTTCAGAGAACTCCCCGCCACACTAGCAGACCGGCACTCTGTTAGACGAGTGATCCCTTCAGCCGCTTCTCTTCGTTAAACTCCATTCTTCTCGCTGCTTCCTAGACTGAAGACTTCAGGATAGGTGCAGTATTACCGCCTTTACACCCTCTCTTCTGAACCCCCTCTCAATTTTAATCTCTTTCCTTTCTCAATAGGCCTTATGTGCGTGCGTGAGTGTGTTGGTGCGTGAGAACACATTTGTTAATAAAATCAAGTTATTGATATGTTTGTCTGGCTTTTCGCTTGGTTGGACCCCATAAAAATTGGGTAGAAGATTCTGCTGGGTTACCCTGCCCCTCATTTGGCTACAACCAGTGCTCTGCTAATTTCTCCAATTTTTGCATTTTTGGAACAAATCAAGGTGTCCCCCAAAGGACCCACAGAAGTCAGGGTAACATGCCCAAATGATTCTCCACATACATTCCACTGCTGTGTCCAGTTATTTCCTAGTTATTTTGAACCAGTGGCTGAGAGCCATCAACTAATCTCCTAGCAGAAGGAAGGTGCCTGAAAACTTTTCCAGGCCTATTTGTATAGCTTACAACACGATTTCATTAAACTAGAATCTATTAAACTGTTCTATCTGGCCTGCCATCTCATAACAATGTAGTGATAGGGAGGTAAAACCTAGAGATTATCATTTTACTCCTGCTTTTGGTTAATATCTACTTCTTGGATTTATTGTTCAGAAAGAGTAGGCCTTGAGAAAAGACTTTGTTGTTGTTGTGTGCCTTCAAGCTGTTTCTGACTTATGGAGATCCTAAGGTGAACCTATCATGGGGTTTTCTTGGCAAGATTTGCTCAGACAGGATTTGCCTTTGCCTTCCACTGATGCTGAGAGAGTGTGACTTGCCCAAGGTCACCAAATGAGTTTCCATGGCCAAATGGGGATTTGAACTCTGGTCTCCAGAGCTGTAGTCCAATGCTGAAATCACTACACCATGCTGGCTTTTTCTCAGCGACAAGCACTTTATTTCCTTCCCCCTGCCCCAACTTCCCAACAAGAGTCTCCAACATTTTCTTGATGGATTTACTTGTGGTTTCTATGTCATTGTGAAAGCTAAGACTATGTCACTGCTTGCACTTTTGTGCCCAAGTACTCTTCAAATTAGGTAAATTATCAGTGGGAACAACAGCAGAAATAACATTATTTTAATGCCAGTCCAAAACAAAAACACTTTGGCTAAATCTGACTGGTACATCTGTGTCTGAAGAGCCTGGATAAATATTATCCAAGTGGGAGGTGATTTTTATTAGTGTTCAGTCACTCAGGAATGCAGGTTTTCCAAAAAGGAAGGAAAGAAGGAGAAAAGACAGAAAGAAACTGTTGCCCTTAACTAGAATGCAGCCAGTTGAATCCACATGTAGATGGTAGATTTTTGGTTTGGTTATGATACCCCTGAACTCTTTACAGAAGTCTGTTCTCAGAAGCCAGCATAATGTAGTGGTTTGAGTATTGACTAGGATTCCAGGAGACCAGCATTTGAATCTCTGTTCTTTTATGAATATTCAGTGAGTGACCTTGCACAAGTTGCATCTCTTAGCCTTAGAGGAAGGCAATGGTAAATATCTTCAGAACGAATCTTGCCAAGAAAACCTGGCTGCCATTGTTCAGAATTGACTTGAAAATTCATAACAACAGTTCTCAGTCCAAGAGCTGCCAGAGGGTAATCCTCTGTTTGAAGGCAACCTTTGAAAAATGGTCCAGACCAAGTTGAGTTTAATGATGTAGAGTCATAAAAAGCCAGGCAGGCCCAGGAAATGTTGCTTTCTCAGAAACAAATAACAACTCCTCTGACCACAAAGTCAGGAACACATTGATTACCAAACATAAGGCTTAGGGGCTTTGCAGGTTCCAGTGCATTCTACAGCCCACCTAGTGTGCATTCCCAAATTATTCAACCATCCTAAGGATCTAGGGGTCTTAGTAGATCTGAAGCTAAAGAAGAGTCAATAGTGTGACTAGGAAGCTTAAAAAACCAATGCAATTCTAGGTTATGTCACAGGAGTATAGTGTTCAGACTATAATTAGCAGTCTGTTTTGGCCAGACTTCATCTGGAATACTGTGTCACTTTTGGGTCCAACAGGTGAAGAAGGCTGTTGACAAGTTGGAACACATCCAGAGGATGGAACATAAGATAATCAAAGGTCTAGAAACCAAGTCCTATCAGGAAAGACTTAAGGAGCTGGATATATTTAACATGAAGGAGAGAAAACTAGGCCATTTCTGGACTACACTGTTATAGTGCTATTATTCCACTGTCAACATCCTGTGGAATTCTGGGTTTGTAGTTTACTGAGGCCCTCTAAATGCCCCCCCCAACTGCAAACCCCAGGATTCTATAGGATGTTGAAAGTGGAATAATAGCACTGTAACAGTGTAGTGCGGAAATGGCCTTAGATGTGATATCTTATCTTCATCTTTAAATATCTGAAGTGATGTCTTATACAAAATGAAGCAAAGTTTCTTTATCTGCTGCTCCAGAGACTAGAACACAATGGACTCTTGTTGCCCATTCCAGTTCTATAGTTCTAAGACCAGTGAAAAGGGCTTTTCAAATAGTTGTTTGCCTTGTGACAAGGGGAAAGTGCTCTCTTGTACTGGGACTTTTTCTTGATTTTAGTGCTCCAATTTGAACCCTCTTTTGGGACCTTTCAAGTATGTTTTGAGTATCATGGAGGATAAAGCTATCAATGGCTAATATATATATATATAAGGGATGTAAGTAGTTGCATGGTTCATTCCCTCATATGCGAATAAACCATTTGAAGAATTTCATCTTTCCATGAGTAAGATTATGTAGACTTCCTATTTTTTTAAAAAAAAATTACATTTTGGTTTTTGAAAAGAAACATATATTACAGAAATGTTCCAAACAGAACATAATTGAAATTACAACGCCTGTATTTCAGGAGGGAAGCAAACACATTTCTGGGACCACTGTGTAAACATCACCAGCAACACGGCCATTGTGCAATGGTCCAGATGCACAACGTGTCTTGATGGACAACGGGACAAGTTGCTCACTTGTACATATTGGGACATTAGGTGCGGTTCACCTTTTTGCAATATTGTAGTTCACTAACATGGTTGAGGATCATGTCAGCAGCATAGTTCTGCCATGGTAAAGTTATGCATCATTGCCTCCAATGCAGGATCAAGACCACTCTTCTTAACCATGGATGCACAACTCTGTGAGTACTCTTTACATTCTGCAATATATTACTTCCAATAGCAAAGGTTTCTAAATACTCAGTATTGTTTAACCAGTTCTCTTCCATGTTGCAGTACAAATGTAGAACAAGACAAACCACAGGCACACATTGCAGTTGCTACAATATGCAAGCAGGAGCTTTCCACAGAGAACTGGTTGGCCCTTGTGTCAACAGAATGCTGAGCTAGATAGGTCTTTCGTCTGATCCACCACGCTGTTCTCAACAGCGAACAGGAGGGCTATAACCATTCCTAATGCAAATTTTAAAAGTGTTTTGAATGCAATTAATATCCACATTAGTGTGATGCAACATGATTTAAAAGGGTAGCATTAGTTCCAAAATTTGTTTTAAAGTCATCATTGCAGAACAAAAAGCTTTTAAAAATTACTTTGTGTGTGCTTCAGCTCAAAGCAAATAATTCAGGCATTGCCCTTTCAAGTAGAAATATACTTGAAGATTCAGGGAGGAATGGTTGCCACACTTCCCTGAACACAGATAGTCTCCTCTGGTTTCAGAAGCTAAGAAGGGATGGGCTTGTTTAGTGTTTGGATGCAAGACTACCAAGAAAAACTGGGGAATTCAAGGTAGGGTGGAGAAAGAATATTACCTGAAGCTCTGGAGAGACAAGACCAGTAAGAGTTGAAAGCACTGCACTAGATGGACCAGCAGTCTGACTCAATACAAGTCAGCTCCTTATGCTCCTAGATGGAAAAGTGAAAGATACAGGCCATAATTTAGTATCATACTTATGAATGAATAACCTTGAATTATACATTGGTAATTGACTCATACTCATGAAGCCTACGTAGTCAAAATTGTGGCACTACTGCTAAGATCATAACTGACCCCTCATCAACCTACTTTACAGGGGGAACAGCCACACTAAGAGAAAGAGGCCTGTTCAGCGGACACTCAGGACACAAAGAGGATGACAGTTCCACACTCTTCAACCAGGTAGTGAAGCTGCGACAAACAGAAGCAAGATACTTGATGAACTTCTGTGGGAAAGAGTAGAAATGTCATCCATCCATGTGCTGAGGACCAGTAAAATGGATTTCCTTCTCTCAGGGCAGTGTGATGGGGAGAATGTCAGGCCAGGATACTCTACGTAGTTCTGCATTCATTACTAAGCAGCCCATGTAGAATGGTCATTTTCACAAATGGACTTTTGTTTTCTTTGAAATGACAAGTTTCACATCAAAACCAAAGATTATGGTTATATAAGGCTAACTTAGGCCATTTCCACACTAGACTGTTACTGTGCTATTATTCCACTTTCAACATCCTATGGAATCCTGAGGTTTGCAGCTTAAGGAGGGACCTTTGAAGCCCCTCCCTAAACTGCAAACCCCAGGATTCCATAGGATGTTGAAAGTGGAATAATAGCACAGTAACAGTCTAGTGTGGAAATGGCCTCAAATGTCCAAACACAGTGGTACTTATCCTGGGTCTCTAGACCCCCAGGAACCACGATGTCCTCACAGGGGTCCACAAAGGTTTGAAGGAGTGTTATGAGCTTTTACAGATAGAATAGAAAGATGGGGGAGAAGGAAGAAAGAAAAATTTATACTGAATCATTCCAATAAAAATATTATAATAGGAGTTTGTGCCTTTAGTTATTTCTCTCTTCTCTCTAAATTTGAAGTCTCCTGATGAGCAGATTTAAATAAAAATTTCATGTACTTTTGGGTTTTAATCTTGAGTTAAGCCTTGGTGGTCTGTGGCAACAAAAGATATTTAAAGAGGGTTCATGATAAAGAGAAGGTTAAGAACTGCTGCTCAAACACATAAATGAAAGGGTACAACCATGACCGTTTCCGCACTAGACTGTTATAGTGCTATTACTCCAAACCGCAAGCCCCAGGATTCCATAGGATGTAAAAATGGAACAATAGCGCTATAACAGTCTAGTGCAGAAATGGTCCATGGCTTTTAGTTATCAAGACACATGACTTCATCATTTCTGTTCTACTTAGCAGCCCAGATATAGACTAAGACTGTGATTTGTTTCATAGCTTTATATTTTTCTTAGCATTCCGGGCTCAATATTAATTTAAGTTTTCTTTTGAAAGAAAAAAGATATTGACTTCCCATTTTATTTAAAATAAAAATATGTCACATAGATGTTTCTTAAATGCCTGTTTCACTCCTTGCTAAATGTAGATTCCAAATATTATTTCAGTTAGTTTTAAGCAAGGGTTGCAACAGGGCTAATTCAAACAGTGTATGTGAACCTAGTGGGTCAAAATCTATTTTCAGTTAATATATCAGCTCTTCTCTTGACTGCAGTGTGTAGCCGAATATACACAGAATGGAGAAAACAGTTTGGCAGTGTTCTTTCCACTGAATATATACAAACATACAAGAGTGTTATCCATTGTCACACAGCTGGAAATGAGACCTGGGGCTTTCCCCACAAGCACTAGAAGTACTAGAATTAGGAAATCATGATGTTATGCCTTTGGTTCAGAATCCCATGGGCTGAAATTTTATATCCACAGATTCAGTCCAGAACATGTTTGCACAATTGGGTTATGTACATAAGCCTAAAAATGTTGATGTGCTAGAGAAACAATGCATGCAGTGCCAAAGATAGCAGCACTGGGAGATGATGCCACTATGCAAAATTATATTTCATATGGAGGATGTCACAAATATTATCATCAGAAAATAACTGCTAATGGTTCCACATGGGTCCTGTCTGGACTAGAGGGAAGATATAGTAACCATTCAATCATTAACATTTCTATATTCAAAGTTAGGAAAGTCAGTAGGAAAGGAGTTAATGAGTTTAGTTAATTGTTAGGAATCTAGGAAAGTATTTATGTGAGAAGGGAAAACTTCAACTATTATGTTTGCTTAAACTGCTGTTTTAATGCAAGGCCATTTCCTCACTACACTGTTATAGTGCTGTTATTCCACTTTCGACATCCTATGGAATCCTGGGGTTTGCAGTTTAGGGAAGGGCATTGAGAATTCTCAGCCAGATTGCTCTTTGGTCTCAGTAAACTACAAGCCCCAGAATTCCCCGCCCTCACACTTTGTCCCTGGTTTGAGCTTGGGAAGGCAAAAACTGCTGAATGGATTTTTGAAAACCCCGTTTCTCATCAATCCCACCAGCCAATCATTTGTTTTCCCTTCCTCCCTCTCATATTTGCTTTCTTTAGCTTACTAATTTCCATATTCCCAGAAAAAGTCCCAGGGTAAAGAGTTTCAAAATTCTGAGAAATGCCTCTATATCAGGCTGTTCCAAATAGTGTGTTGCAACACATTAGTGTGTTGCCTGGTGTGTGTAGGTGTGTTGCCTACAGTCTTGGAAATATATGTTATTATTTATAAATCATATATTTTTAAAAATGTATGAAAGGTTTTCATGAGATATGTTGTGTCTCCATACATTTTGTTATTACAATTTATGTACGTGTCCGTATCTCTTAAGGGGCTAGTTTAACCTCCGGTTTGCTAGTAAAACTGAATTACTGTGTAGCAAAATGATGCACATCTAAAAAACTATGTCACCAACATGAAAAGTCTGGAAAACTCTGCTCTATATGTTAGAAAACTTCCAACTTAACTGATAACTCAGTTGATTTTAACTAGTTGGCTCCTATCTCTGTAAATTTAAAGAGGCTTTAAGTGAAGATGACAAGGGTCAAGATCCTACATCATGTTTGCATTGTGTTAACCTGCACATACTTACGTAAGTGGTGGTTTTGTTACTGTGACTTCCCTCTGAATACCAGCATTGTACAACCAATTGCCTATTTGCCTGTGTACTTGCTTTTTGTTTCCTTGTACACCAGGGAATGTACAATAGTTATCTTCACAATCCCAGTGAAACAAGTGGTAAATTGAAGGCACTGAGGAATGTTTAGGTATCATCTGATAGCTTCAGATGCAATGTGTAGACTTGTAGAACTCCATTCATACAACTGTGAGCTGACTATCGACATTATTCAATGGCCAAGGGTACAACTGCATGCATAATGGAACATACATGTACATAAAATGCTGACAGGTTTCCAGCCAAAGTCTTCTGGCCTTTTTTAACTGGGGTGGACAGCTTGCAGTTGTTTTATTCCTCATTCACTCTTTTGATTTGTATCTCGTCTTCCTTCCAAGAATTGGACTTAAGAGGTATACTATTAAGTGCAGCAAATGCAATTAAAACAAAATAAAAAATAAAATAAAATAAACACTGCATGCTTTAAATGCTTATTTACTGATTCCTGTTGGACTACGACTCTCTAGTCAGTTTAACCCCTGGTGAGGGAATATGGAAGATACAGTCATCCAACATCTGCAAGTCACCCACCCCTGCCCTACAAACTAAGGACATTTCCATAGGACAGTGCCTTCCCGGCATGGGGACATGAGAGGAGTGGGACCACAGTGATCCTTTTGCATGACATCATCATGGTCCCACCCTTCTCGCATCCCCAGCTGGCACTATCGTGGAGTATACAATTGACAGAAAAGCCGCATCAATGGCCCCCAATTGCACGTGGCTTCCATCACTGCCAGCCATGCAGAAGGACCGGAAGTGTGATCATGCACTTCGTTCCCCACTGCAGCATGGGAAGGCGGCCAGCTGCAATGTGGAAGTAAAGGGTGTGTCCCTCACGCTCCCTTCTGCAGGCAGCCAGCCGGGCATGGAGGGGAGCACTGGGGACATGCTCCCATCCTGACAGAGGCACTGCTGAGATTGGGACGGGACAATGTGGGATAATGTCGTCATGCAGAAATGGCCTAAGACTGCAATTGAAGAGCAAAATATTGGGAGGAACATTTGAGTAGACCTGTACAGGCTTGGGTCTGAGTAGCCCTTTCAAAAATAGACCTCCTTCCTTTCATGGAAAGAGGAGAGATTATTTATGGCAGTTCCTCTGTCTATTTGCAATCCTCTGCATCATTTCCTATACTGTTTTGAAACCTCCCTCGGTTCTCCAGAAGATTTTGCTGACAGAAAGGAGAGAAAACTACAAGAGGAAGAGGAATTTGGGGAATACCACGTCCTTCCCCCTTCCACAAGCAAGAAGCAATTCACAGAATCAGAGCCTCAGTATATGAGCCTATAAATCTCAAAATCCATTTCAGCATACCTTTGAGGGGCTGTGTGCATTTGTCTTTACTCCCTTGTCCCCTTGATCTTTGGCCAGAGGATTTTGGGGGTGGGATTGCTCGTACTGCACTGTCTTTAAGATAAGGCTGGTTAGAGTGGTACTGGTAGTTTTCTGACAGGTGCAATGTGGAATGTGGGGAGGGGATGTAAATTTCTTTATTCCTGCGCCTGTAGGGCCTCTGCACTATGGAATTTTGGACACACCCATAATTACTGGTGAAAAACCATAGAGGTGATGAAGACAGCTTTCCTTGGTCCTTAAATGTGTTGGCTGAGAAGGAACAAAGCTTAAAACAGGTGTGAACAAATTCTGTTCCTGAAGAACTTAATTTGTGGGCCTTGAAGCCTCAAATATTTTGTTTTGGAGTAAATTTTTCACTCCAAGAAACTGACCCAAAGTGGGTCAAACACAGAGGTTTTACCCTCCAAGCCACCCACATACCACCAACCTACCATTTCAGTGGCCGAAAACTGACCAAAAATGAATCATAGAACCATTGTGGGGAACTGAACCTTGGTTTCCAGGGTCATAGTCAAAAACTCAAATGACTACACCATACATCCCCTTTGGGAGGTTAATAAAACCTGTTGTCCACTTAAATCCAACAACTGTCTATTATCTTATTTACTGGACAAGGGCGAAGACAAAGAACAGAGTTTGGAAAGTTATTTTTAAAAGAAGTCAATTACTCTGTAAACTGCCTGGAGTCCCATTCTTGGGGAAAATGTGGGATATACTTAAAATGACTGATTGATTGAATTGGCACTATAATCCCAAAGTCCTCCAAAGTATTTAGTTACCAGTATAAGTACATTTAAAAAAAAAAGTAGCTCTTTACTTTCCTGTTTCTCAATAGTAATTCAATAGTTACTTTAAGAGGTTTCTTTTTTAATTGATTGCTGCAGGTTGTTGTATGTGGTAAAAATACACTCTCTTTCCATACACTTCATTGTTGTCTTAGCATCCAGAACAGAGCACACAGCTGCAACACACAACAGCACTTCACTCGTGTGTTACTCCTCCCCTTCCCATTCAGAAGTGATATTCCATAACGATAAACATAAATTTATATTGCACTGCAATAGGAATTTAGTTATCCATTATTAAGCTGCATTTGTACAGCAATGTAGTTATCCCTAAGTTACTACGGGGGGGAATTAATTATAAGTATCAACTTGCATACAGAACTTGGAAAGTTCCTTTCAGGAATTACAGAAGATCCAGAAACTCCCACCAAGATGGGAGTTGTAGCCGCTCTAAATTAACTGTTGTTTTCATTTCGTTCTCTTAAAAACAGATTGAACCAAGGGTTTGTTTGGTCTAGTATCCGGTTCCCATTCTAGCCAATCATATGTTCCCAGGAAATGCAGAAGGAATTTTTGAACAGCAGGTCTCCCTAGCTATCCTGGTATTCCATGGTATACTTTCTCTGCAGAGGTGAATGAAATAATATAGGACAAGGAACTGGTAGTGAATGAATATGCCACATTCTAGTCCATCCTTCATCAGTTCAACGGAAAAGGCAGACAGTGGCTTATACAACACAGGTAGTTTGTTGTTAATCCTTTTGAACTTGCTTCTCCTTTCCAAATATGCCATTTGCAACCAAGGCTACCACCAGTTCACAGCCTGAATGAAACCCAGGACATTCTGGGAAATAAACTACTGACAATTGATGAAAAACAGCCTTTCAGTTGCAAATCATTGTGCAACCAAGTTATGTAAGTAGGAAACACCAGGGAGGTAAAGTCTTGTGTTGGCAGTCAGATAGCTTTGCCTTTCAAACACCATGCATAACCTTTCAAATTCTTTGGGAGGAAACAACAGCAACAGAATTTGGGTTAACACGTCCTGATTGTATAAAGGGGAGAAACCTCTAGGGTGGTCTTTCAGAAATTAATGACTTGTCAGAGAACTGAAAATAGGCCATGGTCCAAAAAAAATATTAAGACTTGGTGATGCACTGTGTTGGACGCTTCTATTCAAGTGTTCTGAGCACGTCTGAGGTACTCTTTAATCCCCAATCCAGTGTCCTCTATATTTTCTGTACTAAAACTCCCATTATCCCCCTACAACAGCCTCAGATTGGGGATTATTGAAGTCGTAGTCCAGTATACTTGCAGGGGCGCCATGTTAGCGAAGATAGCTATGTTGTTAATATGCATGCAGAGACTACTCATAATAAACAATGGCAATCCTTAGCGTGTCTTTTAAACCTGAGTTTGGGCTGGCTCAGTCGTGAAACAACTGAAGTAGCTACATCAGGTGGCAGATTGTAATCATCATTAAAACGTGGAAGATTGAGAGCTATTTTATTTTCTTTTGAAATTGTGGGTATAATTTAAAAGTTCTGCTCCAGAGGTCAAAGCCTGCTACGTCATCTGAGCAGTTTTAGGAGAAGAGGACCTGTCTCTCGAGCTAAGAAAAATTAACCAACATGGACACTTAATTCTGGGAGTTGCAATCTAAAAAAGTAACTGTTTTTATCAATCACAGACACAAACCATACCTTTAAATAACCTGGATGTGAAGTTAAATCAATGTCTCAAAATTCAAAGGAAGAATTAGAAAGAGCTTGGAATGTCCTTTTCTGAAAATCAACACCCCCAGATATAGAAGGCTAGGAATAATCTGAAAATAATGGAGTTAGGAAGAACCACACAACCATTGTTCAGCATGTGTACTAACAATGTTTTAATTGCAATGTTCTTTGAGCATTTTCACACTTCCTTATTTTCCCAGTGTTTGGTAATATACCCAAAGACATTTGATTATATGCATTATCTGTTTCAGTTTTTGTGAGTTGCCTTAAATTCCTTTACTGGGAACTGGATAGAAATGTGGTGGTGGTGGTGGCGGTAGTAGTAATGATGAGAAGGAGGAGGAGAAGGAAGAAGAAGAAGAGGAGGAGAAGGAAGAAAAAGAAGAGTTACAGTGCACAGTTACACACCCCAGTATTGATGATAATTGCTTATACCATAGTTAGTGCCTAATAACCGGTAATTCACTATTAACTATATTCCTCACATTATTTTGATTTAACACAATGTGACTGCAGCATATTTGGACTGGACTCTAAGAGGTAGGGTGAATACAACAGGAAAGCTTGTCCTGATAATACACACAGCATATAAGGTACAAATTCGAAGAAATGTCTTCTTCTGCAATACATAGCCACTATTGAATGTTAACTGGAGGTCAATGCTAAATGAATCTTAATGCCAGTTGGAAGTATTCTGGGACATTCATAATATTTTGGGTCTGGCAAACTGCACCTGAATCAGCTGATCTAGATTTCAAACCTTCTGGAGACCACTTGAAGACTTCTTCCAATATGCATCCAGGAATGACTTTCTTTCACAAACCTCCAGTTTTCTTATGATTTCCATTTTGGTGACCAAAAGTATACATCTTTGTTTTTAAAAAGACATGGTGTCAGGTAGCTGGGGAGGCAGGCTATTCTGCTCTCCCCTTTTTCTTTCTGTTTTGTTCTTCATGTATGCTCAGTGATGATTTTGGAGGGAGCTGCTGTTTATCATTGTTGTAGGCAGGCACACCATTACAGTAGGGTCCCCTAGAATAGTATCTCACTTTTTCTCCATCAAGTTTTTATTGCATTGTTTACTGCGAGCATGCTATAGAACGTTACTGCAGCCTGACACCAAAAGTCTGTGTTTGTCCAGCCATCCTTTGCCATCCTCCCAGTGCCAGTGCTGCTGAAAACCTTACAGTTTCCCAGGGGACTGGGGAAAAGAGAGTACTGGACAAGTTAAAAAGACTTTGTAAAAAGGAGCTTCTTTGTCTCAAGCTTTGTTAACTGAGGTATGCCTGTATTATCTCCCACTTCAATATATTGGTAGATTGGTATCAGTACTGTCAGTATTAATGTACATAGTTGTTCATTGGTAGATTGCCATAGATGAGACCCTTTGTTGGGGAATTTGTGCAATTATACTATAGTTATGGTTCCCTAGGATTCCATAGGATGCAACCATGGCCATTAAAGTGGAATCATAGAATTATATTTGTATAGTATGATGAGTGCACCTCAGCTTATTATAGGGTGAGTTTGCAGTCCAGGGTAGAGCAGGGCAGCCAGGTACCAGGCTGGTAATAGAGCCAATAACTACTTCATCTTTCCATAAGTCTATGTATCTTCTCCTCTTCTTACCTCTGTGAAATTATTAAGGTTATGTTGTTAATTAATGTGGTATAAATTATTGCATGTTTATTTTGACATAATTTTGCAGGGTGTTTTGGTGTGGGATCTAGACCAAGGGGCAAGGTACTCTTTTTTTTTTTGCTGTCTTACCTTATGGCAGAGAAGCTACACAGTGGCATCTGCCCACATGAATCTTTTTCTTCTCATCCCAGGGATCAACAGGCAGCTGGGTTCAGCTTTGAGCTTGCCAATCAACAGACAGGTCAATCATTTCCTAGATCTGGACCCATCTGCTGCTGTAACCCATAAAAATTGTGGCCTACTTTGGAAATGGTTGGAATATTCATGAAAAGTAACAGATAGAGCAACAAACAGGAACTTTTCCTCTGTCAGTCCCCTGCCTCATATCTATTTGGAAGATTATTGTTTTCCTCACAACCAGTGAGAGAAGTGTTTTGTTTTGTTTTTTTCCAGATGGAATTACCTTGAAGGGAGAAATAAGAATTAAGCTGCCCTTAGTTCAGATACTCTGACTCAACTATGTTGGAAGGCTGTATTGAAGAGGGGCCTGTGAGAATCCAAACTGTACATCAAAGGATAAACCAGACGGATGAAATTTTGTAACCATACCCAGAAGGTTGCTGAAGATCTCTCTGTCACTACAAAGTTACATTCAACAGTCCAAGAAGCAGGGTGTAGCAATGGAAGAAAGGGCCAAATGAAGACATTGCTCCTCCAGAGAAGAATTTTTTCTCCTGCCAGAAAATGTTTTCTTCTGTCCCCATGTTTCTAGCATCACACAGAGTGAAACCCTGCAAATCATTATCACCTAGAAGTCTTATATTTTCTTTGTTCACATTCCCTTGTTAACTTTGTCTGTCCCTTTTCTTTGGAAGCCTAAACAGTATTTCTAAGGGCCTTTCCACACTACATAGCTATTACACTGTGATTCCACTTTAACTGCCATGGTTCTGTTCTATGGCATCATGAGTTTTGAAGTTTAGGGATGGATATTTAGCAGTCTGAGCCAGAGAGCCCCAGTACCTCCCAAGATTACAAATCCTAGGATTCCATAGAAGGCAGGTAAAGTGGAATTATAGTGCAATAATTGTGTGGTGCAGAAAGGCCCTAATGTCCAACTGAAGTTTTAAGTTACTGCAATGCTAGAAGTTTGAAGACTGAAGGAAAATTTCATTTGGAGGGAGTAGAATTCTTACTTGGGGGCCAATGCCTGCATTTTGCTCCCCACACATAGTTACAGCATTGATATGAACAGATTTCCACTCCCTACAGAAGCAGACTGTCTAGAAGGCTGCAGCGGGAGATAGAATCCATTTCTCCTGCAGTGTCCATTCCAGTGGCAGACAGACACCATTGGATCCAACTCTCTGTAATAAATCTCAACTCTAAAGTAAGATCACATAAGAGCAAAACAATTTAAGTGATTATCCTAACAAAAAGCATTTATTTTGCTCAATTATTTACATGTCACTGGCTCTGAGCACATACTTGTTTTTGTTAGGAAGGAAGGAAGCTTAATCCTGCCTTCTATAGCATTTGAAAGGTTTCTCAAAAGCAACATTAAATAGACACTGGTGTCAAAAGATTGTTATGAAAACACAGACACTAAAAACTTCAACACAAATTAAATCATCCTTATGTTTTGGTGGAGCTGGAAGACAGGCCTGGTCATAAAATTGGTGATTCATTAGTGCTAATTAGCAATTTTTCCCTGCCAGTTGCAAAGGAAAGAGGGGCTGTTTTCTTGCATTAATCACTCTAAAGTTACAGTAATGGTAAGATTTATAGATCAGCCTTTTTTTAGTTTGACTGAATGCATTTCAAAGCAAGCTTATAAAGCAAATGAAGGATGTTGATGTCTTAAGGCACAACCAGGCAAAAGCTGTCGCAAATTCAGAGTTCTTTCATGTGGTAAAAGAGCCCATGTTCCTTTTGTGCAGTCCACAACCCTCAGATAGAGTTAACTATGCCATGATTGTAGATCTGTGATCAAGATAGCCATAGCAGGAGAAGGGAGGCTACTGGGACTGTTTCTTCAGAGATTAAAAAAAATATACATGAGCTTTTTGTAAAACAAAATGTGTAAGGGGAAAGTGATATTTCAAGATTAAAGTATTTTTCCCCTTGACAGGCTGAGTGACAGCTTGAAGTCCCTTTTAGCATGTAAGCTATTTAAAAAAAGAGAGAGAGAGAGAGGGGATCTCGGTTAGGGTGGTGTTGGGAATTTACACTGTCACATTTTATTTTAATCTATGGCCCTTTCCATAGGATGGCAGTGAATCAGCACTGGGACGTGAGAGGAGCAGGACAGCAACGATGCTTCAGCATGACGTCATCACAGTCCTGCCCTTCTTGCATCACCAGTCGGTACAATCAGGGGCTATATCATTGACAGAGAAACTCTGTCAATGGCCCCCAGTCACACGAGCCTTCTGTTGCAGCCGGACATGCAGAAGGGCCATAAGCATGATCTACGTGCTTCCTCCCTTACTGCAGCATGGGAAGAAGGCCGTCGGCAGTCTGGAAGCACAGAGAATATCCCTCACGCTCTCTTCCACAGGCAGCTGGTCACGTGTGGAAAGGAGCATTGGGAACACACTCCCATCTCAGCAGAGGCATGTGAGAGCATCATCTTGTGGAAAGGGCCTTTGTTGTTATAAAGTTAAATCCAATGGATAGTTCCAGCTTGAATAGACCCATCATGGGATCGGGGATGGAATCATGTAGGTCAGGGGGTGGGCAAAGTGCGGTCTGTGGACTATCTGAGGCTCCTAGAGCTATTTTTATGACTTCAAGGGTCAAAACGTGTTTGAGCTTGTTTTTTTCTTTCAAAAGTATTGTGAGCCCAAACATCCTCTGGGAGCATGGGGTCATCCCCTCCAACCTTTTGGCCCTCTTGGCCATTTTAGGCCCAGAAGAGCCCTTTTTAAAATAAGAAATGAACAGGTGACTTCTGGGTCTAGGGCCTAAGGCCTAGGAAGACTGGAAAGAGCCAAAAACATAGCAAAAATGTTCTCTACCCCTGTTAGAGAGCATTTAGGGGCATTTAATTAATTTTTTTTTCAGAGAGTGAGGCACCCAAGTTTTCTGGGAGGGACAACACACTGATCTAGCTTCCAACACATTTCTGCCCCTGCTGTAGGCACAATATGCTGTAACAGCCTTGAGCTCTGTTCTGGGAGAAAGGCAGGATAAAAATAAAATAATAAAATAAAACAAAACAAAATAAAACATGCTGGCATAACTATGCCAATGCAGGCGGCAGAGTGAAGCAGCCATCTTAGAGAGATGCGTCTCCCAGTGCTCAGTAGATAGTTTTTATTTTATTTTTTTTTATTTTGAAACACACCAGTGTGTTTTGGCCTGTGTTTATATTTAAATGTCCTTCTTCGGGGCAATATGCTATCCAGCAGCAGAAATTTCTGGAGATCTTTTTTTTTTTTCTTGTCAGGATAGTAAGTGGAAAGAGATGTTCAGCCTCCGAAATTTCTGCTGCTAGATAGCATATTGCCCCAAAGAAGGACATTGAAATATATACATACGCCAAAACATGTTAGGCTCATTTTGATATAAAAAATAATAATAAAACCATCTGCTGAGCACTTTGAGATGTATCTCCCTTTTTTTCCTTTGGATTTCTTTGGGTGCTCTCCAGTGTTTGCTTCATCTGTTCTCTCAGAGAATACAGGTAAAGTTGTTGTTATCATCATTTATGGAAGTCTTCTGGGTCTCAGCAGCTTCTCCATCCAGCACCTGGTTTCTTGGTAGGCCCTTGCAGTCAGAATGTTCTTGGAAGCCTGGCTTGACCAATTGCTCCCACCATGACACAGGTGATTTCCAACACAGTCTTCCCAGAACACCCTGGCTCTGAGAAGTCAACCAGAGACCAGGCTTTGAAAAATAGGCTGCTCAAAGCAAGAAGCCTTCTGCTCCTCCTGACAACCAACAGTGACTTTTGCTGTCTTTCTTTGTTGCTGTTTCTCTGATCCAGAGAAAAGAGCAACCAGTAGCCCAGGGGTGGGGACACTTTGCCTGATGGGCTCTACTACCCCATTTTCAGCATCTCTAGAGGGCCAAAGTATAACCCTATAGCAACCATTTTGAGTGGCACATCACTCCTGAACTTTTGGAGCCTACTCTGAGTGGGCTTTTTGGTTTGAGGGTGCCACTCAAAAACTGATTTTAAGTTTCCTACAGCTTTTCAAATGCATTTTAAAGTGGCAGTATCAGTAATTAATTTTTTTCCTCTGCTGCAGATTTTTTCTGAGCATGTCATGAGTGTGGGAGATTTAGTGGGAGTCCTGGGGACTGCACTAGAATCCCCCCACCCCCCGCCAAGGACTGCGAGTATTTATCTACTCTCCGACTGTCCTAGTTTGGCAAACACACTCTCAATTAATTCTCTGTCATTCCACTGTCTTGGCAACAGATGTCCTGGTTTTTATCTGTGAAGGATATGGATGGGTTGAAGGTATGACATTTCTACTGAGTCACCATGGGCACAGCCCACTGTGGGAAAAAAAAGCAGAATCTATGCTAAAGTCTTCCTAGCACAAGCATATGATTAGTGTGAAGGAGAGAAATACTTCAGCATGTGACGCTCTACCTAATTTATTTTATGGGTAAAAGTCTGCAATTAAAAATTAGTAGGTGTATGCCTCCACGGAATATTTTTTACTTAAGTGTCCTTCTCCAATAAGTCATGCACAGAACTGTATGTTCCATCAATAGAATGAAATGTGTAAATTCTGCAAAAATATGATACTATTTCCTTTTGCTCAGCTGCCCATTTAAGCAGTTTGGCTGGAGGCTTTTGCTGCAGTCAGGAATTTAATTTTAATGCCATTTTTCTGTAGTTGGTTTCCTTTAACTTTAAAAAAATAAATGTTTTTATTACTCCAGAAATTGACTGCATGGATGAAAGAGTGTTTTTCAAACTGAGCATAATTTTTCATGCTTTATTGCTAATGTCCTTATAAATATTCAAGGTTCTGGGTCACAGCCCACAAGATCTCTGAAAAGGAAGAATACTGTAGACTTACACCGAAGTTACTATCTAACTATTCCAAAACCATTTGAGGAAAGAAGGGACTTAAATTCTAAACTCCAAACACATCAATTCTGAAAGATTCAAATATTTCCACTTAATGTGAGATATTTTTAAATATTCATGTCATTTCTGGCATGATTGATATTTTTTTTAAAAAAGTTTACAAGTATACCTCATTTAACAAAGTAAATGTGTTTCTGGGCATTACTTCTTTAATGGAAAATTTGGTACTAGCAGCACAAATAATACGGAAAGAATGGGGATAGATTATTACACACAAAAAAGAAGAACAATTCAACATGTTTCAGCAAATCTTTTTATTCAAAATTAGCAACATGCACATATGAATGAAGCAAGGAGGTCAGATAAGCCTTGAATTAGTAAACAAAAATGTTTTGAGCCTTCTGGAGACCACCTGAAGCCTTTTCCAAAATGCATCCAGGGATGACTTTTTGTATTATAAGCCTCTACTTTTCTTACACTTTCCATTTTTGCCTAGAGAACTATGTTTTTTAAAATGCTGGGGGAACTGTTTTCTTTCTTTCCCTCTGTTTTGCTGTTCATGCAAGCTCAATAGGTGGTTCTGGAGACATGCAAACTCAGTATCGGGTTCTGGAGACAACTTCTTTTACCTTGTCACATGGTTACAGTAGGACCACTGAGAGCAGAGTCTTATTCTTTCCCAGCTTAATTTTTATGTTAAGCCACCTGTGCCCATTCCTAGAATTGGAAGACCTAATGATGGTGATACACATGCTGGTATCCCCAAGGCAACTGTTACCCTGTTTACTGGGGGTCCCAGGAGGGACTCCAAAATGTGCTCTACTATAGGTGGGGAAAATTAGCTCAGAGCACTGCTTTAGCGTTACAAGAGGCAGGGTAACTTAGCAGGATCTTGTAACCCAGTGTTTACGGGGTCAGGCCAAGTCAAGGAGCAGACCGGTTTGAAAGTAATGAATGATCTTTATTAAATACAGGCACACAATGTAAGCAACAAAAGCAAACAGATAACTAAGGAAAATAAAGATGTGAGTAAGATAGCGGGATTTTCAGAGGGATAGTTGGTTTGGGTGATACGAAACCTGTTCCTGAAGCCCAGAAGAAGATAGAGAGCGATGCTGGGGTTCGGTGTGGCTCAGCACGTGGAGCTGAGGGGAAGCTCGCCAAGCAAAGCGGTAGCAAGGCAGTCTGGAACTCGGGAGCGATCCGAGGAAGGTCTCGGAATCAGGGGTTTTTATAGGGAGAAGGGTGACTGCAGGCTATGCCTTACTCGGGGACAACAATGAGTTTTGGGTGTGAGACAATGTCTCCGAAAGATCACAATTTAGCATGATGGAATCAGAGCCGAATTAACAATGGTGTAGCCAGTATGTAAATGTGCAACGCTTGACAGTGGATGGTTCAGCCTTTGTCAAATTGCCTGCTCGGGGCAGGGAGCCTTTTATAGGTAGTGTACATAAATAATGTGGTGCTTGCCAGGGAGGTCCCTGAAGCTGCAATCTGGCTATTTCTGGCTTGCCTGTATTGTTTGAGAATATTTCAGCAGTTAAGTGCCGAGCCTAGTTTCGTGCTTGTCCGGGGGCCTCACAAACACATGGAGAAGGGTGGTGGAATAAGGCCGAATTATGATATCAAAGTGATATCGGGTGCTATCACCAGGCAGGCCTAAACTGCAGTAACACAACCTCAAGGTTGTACTTCTGCAATGTGCTGTACATTGAGCTACTTTTGTACCAACTTAGGGAATTCCAACTGGTCCAAAATATGGCAACCAGATTGGTTACAGGTACATCAAGGAGGAAGCATATCACACTGATACAAGAATCACTCCACTGGCTGCCAATTAGTTACTGGGCAATGTACAAAGTGTTGGTTATTACCTTTAAAGCCCTACATGGTTCAGGTCCAAGTTACCTGCAGGATCGCCTCCTCCCATACAATCCACCCCATACACTCAGGTCCTCTGGGGGCCATTTTCTTAAACCAGGCAGGATTAGACTGGCAATGGTCACCTAAAGGACCTTTTCGTCAGCCACCCCTAGACTGTGGAATGACCTGCCAGAAGTGATTTGACAGCAAAACAGGCTATCTGAATTTTAAAGAGTACTAAAGGCCTACCCAGTCAATTTTTAATTATGAATTTTAAATTGATTTAAGTAGTTTTATGGGGGGGTAGTGTATTTTAATCTATGATATATTTCTAGTTGCATTTTAATCTATGGCCATTTCTGCACAGGGCGAGGGAATCGCCCTGCGCTGCTACTTACCAGATATTCTGGCAGTCCAGTCCGGTCTGGGGTGAGGAGGAGCAGTTCATGGTCGTCGCTCCGCACTGCTCCGGCATCCAAAATGGTGGCTTCCAGTTGGTTGTGGGTCTCGACCAACCAGTGAAGCTCACCAGCCTGAAGCCCGCCTTCGGCAGATTGCAGGCTCACATTGGTGCAAGCCTGCGAATCTGCACAAGGGAGCAGGCTTACAGTGTCGTGCTCTGTGCTTTTGAAAGACTGGAAAAATCAGATCTTTCAAAAGCATGCTGGAGGACCACTTGGGTGAGTGGACTGAGGTGTGGATCTATGGTAAGTAGTCCAAGCCCAGTCTGCTCCAAGGTGCAGATGTCCTCCATGGAGGATGCATTGCACCAATTTAAATACCCCGTGTGGAAATGGCCTATGTCATACCTCACCTCAAGCCCTGAGCAGAGATGATTAAGAAATAAAAAATTGTTGTTGTTGTTGTCACATTGTTTACTGCACTGCTGCAAATCTGTTTCTCCACCCCTTCTTCACTGTCCACCCCATGATAATACTACTTAAATCTTCCACCTGGATAAGGGAAAAGGAAGACACAGGAGAAGCTGAAGAAGAAGAAAAAGACTTTGTTAAAAACAGTTTCTTTGTTACTTGAAGTATGCCTGTATTTATTATTTCTTTTCCTTTTGATAGCAGGAGCTCTCTGGTGTTCTTCTAGTGCTGAAGTGGGTAACTGCACGTCTAAGCCAGCCTTGCCAATTGTGAGGAATTATGGGAGTAGCAATCCTAAGAGATTGGGAGGGCTACATCTGTCCTTGCCTGTCCTAGTGGGAAATCACAGCCACACATCTAAAGTTAAGATCCCATGTGTATTGTATGAGGAAACAGTTGAGTTAGGGTGTGTATATATAATACTGATTGAAAGATGCAAAGTGAACATTGTTATACAAAAAGGGGTGGGTTTTTGTTTTGTTTTTTTGTTTTTTGCTTTATTTTTTTAATTGCAATTGCAGTATACAACGTTGACTGCACCAGTTATGAAAAATCATCATCATCATCTTTATTTTTCCAAAACTGGGATTCAAGGTAAGTTACCATTTAAACCGAATACTGATACACGAAGCGTAACAATCAAAAGCAAACAGCACACTATTAAAAGCCCTTTCCTTAAGATTTTTTTTAAATGAGGGACTAGATTGAACTGTCTGATGTACAACATAAATTAATGGAAGACCTCACAGATTTAAAGGCAATAAAAGATTCTTTTTGAAAGGTACCCTCCACCCCTAACAAAAGGAAGAAAGAATCCCATCTTGCCAGCTTATTGTGTTCCAAACCACTTCAGAGATTATGAAATACTAGAAAGTAAAAGGACCATACCTAATTACCACAATTTGCTCTCTTGAAAAGGTGTGGTTATTGTTATTAACCTTTCTGAACTGTGGGTGCTTGCTTAGCTAATACTGGGCAGATTTTGCGGTTTTAGAGGAGGGCCATGGAACATTATTTTTGTATTCCCCATGCTCTTTCTGGATGATAGTAATACAAGTTTGCACCACATTATACACAGATATCTGCTACGAACCAATATAAAACCCTTTGCAGCACACAAATGAGTTCCATTTGCATGCCAAATATTCTAGAGTGAGGCACACCTTAAAACTAGGAAAAAATGAAGACAACATTTCTGTTCTCGTGCTCAGATTTACTTCATAACATCCACTTCCCTTTACATACATTTCAGAATGTTTATGTGTGCGCCTTCAGTGCAGGAAGAAATAGGGATAGGGTCTCACAGAACAAAGAACATGTAAATAAAGAATTAGAAAAAGACAATTAACAACAGGCTTCTTTTAGAGAGTTAATCTAGAGTTAAGGAAAAACAATAATGTGATGAGCAGCATAAAGCAACAAACCACAGGCGTATATAAGAATATAAATCAGTACAGCACAAAAACGACTATGGAGGGCAGTTAAAACTGGGGGGAAAACAGTAAAGGGAGAATAATGTTATACATGCCAAAAAATTTGTAGTAAAAAAAAAAAACAGAATGCTGAAAATATAGCACAGAGAGAAGCCACACAACTGCAGTCTCCACAGGAAGGGAAGTCTCTGTGATATAGTGTTCTGTGTCACAGTACTTTGGTAATCAGTTTTTCAAACAGAAGGGTATTTGTAATCACTGATAGTTGGTGGCTCCATTGTTAGTATGACAGTGAATTTACTCTGGGTTTTAGTTTGAATTTTAGAATGAATTGTCCAGGGTACTGAAATGACACCTGAAGTAGATTCAGCAAGTTTAACAGCTACTTTAACATTCTGCTCAAAATCTTGAATAGGTTTTGATGCTGGAATCATTAGTTGCCGTAGGTTGAAGTGAGCTTGTAAGGGTGTTACCATATACGCAAATACAAGATTGAAAGTAATATATGTGGGAAGGATCAATGAGTCTTAGTAGACTGCCATCTGAACAAAAGGCAACAAGGTGGTGTGGGGAAAAGCTAATGCAATTCCAGACTGTGTCAACAGGAATATAGTGTCCAGATTGGGGGAAGTCACAGAAACACAAAGGGGGAAGTTTGAGGAGGAAAGAGAAAATGGGACATTTTAAAAGCAACTGAAAAGATGGGCAGCTGATTAATTCAGAGTGTCCCTGCCAAACTGAGCCAGCTGGAGAGTATGCAAAAGTATTTGTGCTGACTGCTATTCAGTGCTATGGTTTCTTCTCACCTTTCAGCAAATTACATTATTTCATAGTGGTTTACTGCAGTGAAAAACAACAATGGTCAATCAAGCATCATTAAATTCTGTGGATTTTTATTAAAAAAAGAAATTGGTTCTTGAGGAGTTAGAAGACCTGGACCAACATCAGAGAAATATTCAAACTCTTGGGTGGTTCCTACACACGCACACACACACACACACACACAATCACAACCAAGCTCTAAAACTCTGGCACAAGTTAATGAAGAATGAGAAATATTTGAAATGCTACATAAGCAGAGCTAGAGACCTATCTTGCAAGGGTTTATACAGGTTTTTTTTTCCTTCAATAGAGTTTTGTTAACACTCTGAATTCTTAGCGTATATATGAGAAACATGTTCTTTCACTCTGAAAAACACATCTCAGTGCTTTGTATCCTTTGGGAAGAGCATACGTTTGAAAGAAATACTTAATTTATCATGATGCCATAGCAATGAATGCCCCATTGGTTTCATCTTCCATGCAGTATGAGTTTTCTGCCTAACCTCTGGCCTAAATTTGCCCGCATCTACAATACAGTGATACGTATTACTGGACAATCTCATGAAGATCAATTGTTTATCTTCAATTAGATGTGCTAGGGTCAAATAGTAAGTAAATGATGGGAAATATATACTGATACATTCTAGGGATAGGCAAGGTATTGGCCAAAGGCCACCATCTTGAGCCCCCCCCCAAAAAAAAAACATTTTGGTAGAGGTGCAGGCTTCAAAGTTTTCATGGTGTCCTGATTAAGATGGGCAACTGCCCACTGAGTGCATCTGTAGTCCATAGGAATAGATGGGGGAAACCCAGGGCTTACAGTGTGGTCCTTACAGATAGTTTGAGGTCTGAATGGGAAAGAAGTCCTGAGTAGAGCGCAAAGCCAAGAAGAGAGTTGCCAGAAAGCTTACTCTGAGATGCACGCCAAAGATCAGCAATGCACAAAGCCAGAGACATCGGACAGATTCGCAAGGAAGTGTTGGAGCTGTTTGCCTTCACCAATGGAATGGAACAACATTGGCTGAACCAATTTATTTGTTGTTCTTAACTTCAACTTATGGCTACCTCTAAGTCACCCTGTAAACAATAGCCAAGTTCACATCTTGCAAACTGGGGCCGTGGCTTCCTTGACTGAATCTACCCACAATGCATTCTTCAGCTATGAGCCTGTCTTTGCACTTTCTTCTTTGACTTTCTGCAGTAGTCATTCTATGTCTTTGCTATTTTCTACTAGAAGTACGGTGTTATTTGCATATCTTAAATTGTCAAAGTTCTTCCCTCCAAGTTTCACACCTTTTTCCTCATAGGCCCTTTCCACAGGTTACTGGATCCCAGTGGCGTCCCATGGGGATCCCGGTAGAGCCTGTCCCAGGAGGGGAGCTCAACAGGAGCACTCTCCTCTGCACCAGCTGCCTTTGGGAATGGAGGAGGCACGATGGCCATGCCTCTTCCTTCTGCAGTGCAGCCGGGCACTGCTCCAGGCTGTGCTGGGGCAGGAAGTGCGGCCATTGTGCTTCCTGACCCTCTACTACTCAAGTAAGTGCAGGAGGGTGATGGGAAAGTGGCACAATCACCGGTCATTGATGGAAAGAACCTATCAATTATTTGCAGCGTGATTGTGCCACCTGGGGACAGGAGAATGATGGGACATGGATGACATCATGCAGAACCATTGTCCGAGTCCTGTACTTTTCTTCTCCCTAATGTGGGACACCAGGGTCCTGCGGAAAGGGACATAGTCTAATCCAGTTTTGCATATGATATGCTCGGTGTACAAGTTAAACAAATAGGGTGACAAAAATTCAGCCTGGCCTGACCCCTTTGCCAATTGGAAACCATTGTGTTTCTCCATATTCTGTCCTAACAGTAAATTCTTGTCCTGAGTACAGGTTACACACATGAGGACAATCAAATGTTGTGGTGCACCCATTTCTTAGGAGCGATCCCAAGTCTTTTATGATCACACTATCAAAAGCGTTGCTATAATCTGTAAAGCGCAGATGGATTTCTTTGTTGCACTTCATTATATAACATATTGCAATATGATCCCTCATGCCTTTTCCTCTTCTTAACCTATCTTGGACATCTGCCATCTCTTGCTCCGTACATGGTAAAAGGTTTTGTTTTATCATTTGAACTGCAGACATAGAATGAAAGATCAAATGGAATGTGGGTAAAAAACTAACTAACAGATTTGCCTATCTAAACAGAGGGCTTGGAGTGCTCTTAGGCCCCTTTGTACTCAATCATGCTTGTGGTGCTAAATTAGGCGTGATGCCTTTTTTTTCCTAGAAAGACCATATTCTCTCATATGAACCTGTCTGTGTTTTGAGATCTTCTGGGGAGGCACCTCTCTCTGTGTCCTACCCTCCCAGGGACATCTGGTGGGAACATAAGAGAAAACCTTCTCAGTGGCTTCCCTCAGGCTTTGGAATTCTGGCAATCTCTTTGCTATCTTTCTGCAGGCAGCTGAAGAATTTTTTATTCTGGTAAGACTTCGAGAATGGATTTTTTTCTTTTAAGGGGAAATGAATTTTGTATAGTGTGCTGGACTTTTATATCATAATATGCTTTAAAAATGGATTAAATTGAATTAAACAGGTTTATTTTTCTTTATAAATTACTTTTTAACTTTTGCAAGTTGTGACATTTTAGCTATTTTAACATTTTAGACATTTTAACAGTTGTAAGCCACCTTGATGAAAAGGTGGGAATTATTGTTAGAGTTGTTATTAATTTCCAGACAGAATATTCATCTTTAACAGGTACCTGGCAGGCAGGTACAACATAATCCTCTCCATATTGATAATAGATGTACCTATTGAATTTTGTTGGGGTAGATGGTTGAGAATGAGAATTTATCATATTTTTGAAATTTGTTCATAATAAAGCCACAAAGAACCTGGGATTTTAAGAAACTAAATATGGGAGAAATGTGGGAGAAAGCAAAATGGACACATTTATCTTTCTCGCATATAAAGTTCAGAAACAAACTAGCTTCTCTTGCAGTTTCCAAACTTAATTGATTTTTAGTTTGGATTTCTGAAAGTCTTTCCTGCTTTCCATAACAGAAACATTTCACTGTGCATAAATCCTAAATTGCTCCATTTAAGTGCCACAGAACTTTTTTGATGGGGGTGTTGCTAGAGATAAGATTATTTCTATAAAGGCTTTCTATTTAAAGAACAGTCATTCTTTTGAAAATGGAGTCCCTTCGTTTTTGGGTCTCTGCCCAACTTTTATTTTGACAAAACAGCACATTTATTACTATGAGTGCTTTTAATCAATGTTTTTCCTCTGTGCAGTCTGTCTATACAGAAGATCACTCAGTAGATAAGTAGATACAGTACCCATGATAGCGAATATCCATCTGTAACCCTGCAGAGTTGCAGACAAGATGGAGTATGAGAGATCTGAATAGTTTCAATTATGCTTGCTTCACGCAATAAAATGTTAAGTCAGGACTTAACTATGTAGATAAAACTCACGGTTTTCCAAAATGTGTCTGAATCAATAACGTTTCTCCCACATAATCATGCATACACAACCACATCTTTTTTAAAAAAAAAATCCAATGGGAAAGTGCAACCTGAAAAGCTCAGACAAGAAGCCTTGTCCAAAAACAACTCACCTTTAAGGGTACTTTCAACATTTGCCTATAATCACACCCTTCAACAGCAAATTTAAGTGTTGGATGTTGACTGCCATCTTGACAAAATGGGGCCATTAGGAAAGAAGAGGGACATATCAGTCTGCTCAAGGGAACCTAAGGGTTTTCAGAAGTACAAAAACAGCTTTATTAGCAAATCGAAGCGCATAAATACCCTCACTCCCCAAACCACCCAATAAGGCCTCAGTGTGGCCCAGGAGACTGAAGTGTTTGATGGTATGAACTGGTCTTAGTCACATTTACTTCTATCAACATCAATGGCACCTCAGTGTAGACCCAAACAGATTATGGTAGGCATCCTGTTAGTGGCATATGTATGTGTAATGGAAAATCATGTCTGCGTATGTACTTTTCTGGTTATGGCAGACGGAGGAATTCAAAACTCCCATCTGCCTTGACCTCCTCCCTGAACTTCCTATGTGTTTGCAGGCTGGGTACCTACCCTACATGGCCATTCAGTGGCTAGTGGAGGGCAAGGAAAGGAGAGTTGCATCCAAGCAGCAACTAGCTGTATCTTGACACAGGAAAGAACAAGTATCCTCCTGGACCTCCCAGGATTTTCCAGAGGTCCAGGAGATTGATGTCATTTTCTTGCAGCCAGCTCACCTGCTGCCTGCACCCCCGCTTCACTCTGGCCTCCCTTGTTTAGGGAAAAAAAGACGGAGGCAGGGGTGTAGATATCTAGGTAAGCTAAGCATGCAGGGGAGAATGGATAGTTATACCTGGTGAAGCTTTGCATTCTACCACTGCAGTGCAGGATCTTGGGCTCTCTGTTTTTTCTAGAACATTTCTATCTTTCCACAGCTTTCTGTTCTACTGATGGGCAAGATAGCTAGTCAAATAAAATAAAGTAAAATCACAAAAAGGAGCAAAACATAGGCCATTTCTGCATGACATCACTATCCCACAAAAACAGCAGGTTGTTTTAGTCCAGAAGTCATGCAATTGCACAACACTGTTACTATCCAGCTGCTATCCCGTCCCCAAGCATTGCAAAACCACCTTATACTATTTCTAGAAAAAAAGTTAAGAGCTTCTTTTATCATTTCACTCCCATCAGCCAGCTCAGTGAGGTACCATAATAGAGCTCGACAGTACTTCCTGTTGTCAGGGATCCAGGAGTAGGTGGAGTGTGGACATGGCCAGTTTGTTTCTTCCTCAGTGACTTCCATGGTGTGGCAAGTTTGGAATCTTCCACCTCTCCACGTTTATTTTAAATTTCTCCTTTGGAGTTTTTTTTTAAAAAAAATTAATACTTTTTTTAGTGTTATAGTGCACAAATGCAATGGTATACTGGCATGTCCTGAGATTGCAACATGGTTGTGTTAGTACAGCTTACAGAAAAAACCAAAAAATGACCACTCAGAGCAATGGAGTAGGGTGAAGGCTGGGAAACAGAGTGGCCAAGGACTCTGTAGTGTGGAAGGAACACAGGTGGCAATACTGCTGCTTAGTGGCAAAAGGCAGAAGGATGAGGGAGAGAGCGTTCCTAACCTGCTACCATCACGTGAATGGCAATACTGGGATTGTAGGAGAAAAACGTGCTATAGATATATGGTGTGGAAAGGGCCACAGTCTCCGAGACAAGGCTCTTCTACATTGCCCAAAGAAGTGTGAGTTCTCATGATGTAGCTATTTGGCTTTTGCCAGATTTTCCAGTTTTTGTGATCTCCACGTCCACTCATTCCGTTCTTTTGGAGGGCTGTTTGCAGTGATTTCTTGGATCTTCTCTAAGGCCCTTCCAAAAGTTTTTTTTTTTTAAGGGCAGGATAGGATTTGTTGAGGTGATCCTATGGTTTGAAGGACGGACACTTTAAGTTCATGGTTGTGTAAGAAAAGTTCCTCAAGTGCAATTCACATGGGCCTAAATCCTGTTATTGATCCTGACTAGAGTGGACCAACTGAGTCAAGTGGATTTATGTATGTGTTGATTCACCATTCAACAGTTGATTCAATAGGTCTGCTCTTATTGGGACCAACCATTAGGATTTCAGCCATGCAGTTGTACTCTCTTGGGTGGCAAGTAAATATTCATCAAGGCCTTCAAAGCATTACTTGATTTACCATAGTTACCAGAATGGGCACCATGCATTCCCAGTTGCACCATGAGACAATAAGCAGGCACACTGGCAGATACACAATCAATCACACAATTATGGCATTGAGCAGAAGGTTAACCACTCTATAACTACACAAGCGTACATTTATGCCCACAGCCTTGCACTGAATAATCACAACCAGCTCCTGTACCCTTGAGTTTGGCCAAAATTCCAAAGGATGATTTCAAGGTGGGTTTTGTTTTTTGTTTTTTGTTTTTTGTTTTTGAGTTTGAGTTTGAGTTTATGCATGGGTGGATTGTACTGTGGCTCGTAGACATTTCCTAGAGAGAATTTGGTACTCACAAATAGAAGCTAGATGCTCCACATTCCTTTATGAAAACCAATTGCATTTCTCAATCCACTCCAATACAAAAAAAAAATTATTATTTCTTTTTAAAAAAGGCCCAACAAACCAATATAAGCAGTTACCGGAAAGCATTAGTTTAATGTAAAATAAAATACCTATTTACAGTTACATATAAATATATTTAGACATGCAGGAAATATGGCACAAATAATTTTTAAAAGATTGTATATATTTAACTTCGCAATGGAAGTGGAACAAGGCTAAATTAAATGCATAAAAATCTTTATTGGATCTCTAGAGGAAGCAAATTGTAATGTTTCCTTCAAAAAAAGATGGTTGTTTTGTGCCATTAGCACTATTCCAACCAATGCTGAACAACCTTCCTAATTATACTCTGGAGAGAAATATAGCATTATAGAAAACTTTTGGGAACCTGTATCCTAGCTGCTTCTAAAGTAAAGTTTTAACTGTTTGCTGATAGCTGTTGTCAGAACTGTTCAGGCATGATGTGTAATTTACCTCATAACTTAATTTGACTCTTTATTTGTGCCCAGGTCCTCAGTCTATCCTCTCTGTTCTTTTTATTATGAATAAACATGGTTTGGAGCCTAGTTTTTTGTCTCACTCAGAAGGAGTTTCCAGTCATACATGTGCTCACATGAGAAAGACCCCCTTAATCTAAATTCTTGCCATACATGGAATGAACATTTATGATCCAAATGAACACTTGGGCAATTAAAGAACAGGCAATTGCCAGTAAATGACTGTTATAGATCCGCTAGAACCCAGTATCATCCCACTGAGGCTAAATGGAGATTCAAGACAAATATGAAGTGGTGCTCCTTCACATAATACGTAGTTAAGCTGAGGAATTGGTTGTGACCATATGTACTTGTGAAACTTTAAGAAGACAATGGGGGAAAAAATCATTAATGGGGTTATCAGGAACTACTAGTCATGTTGAATATACAATACATACAGTATCAGAGACAGTAAATTAATTACTGGAGGGGCACAAGCAGTTAAAGTCAGACAAGAAGCAAAAGTAAAAGTGACAGAAGTAGAGCCAGAACCCTGGATGCAGTGACTTGTCCACAGGTACAAGGAGAATTACTATAATAATCAATGCAAAGAAAGAGACAATGACAACAAAAAAGGAAGAACAAGAGACCTCTTCTACAAGATCCAAGAAATCAAAGAGAAATTTAAACCAAGAGTGGGGATGCTCTACAACCAGCACGGGAACACCTTACATGACCAAATATAAATAAAAAGATGATGGAAATAATACATGAAGGAACTATATAAAAGAAATTAAAGGTTGACAGACTGATTCAAGGAAACCATATGAAGATGAACTGTTAATTTTGGTAAGAAAAGCAAAAATTGCACTCAGAGCACTTGGGAAAATTAAATCACCAGGAACAGATGGCACACCAATAGAGCTGCTTCATGCTAAAGAGACAGAATCTACTCTCATTCTGACTAAAATCTGTCAACAAATATGGAAAGAAAAGAATGGCCCACAGATTGGAAACGCTCAATATGCATTCCAATCCCCAAGCAAGGAGACACCAGGGATTGCAGTAATCACAGGACCATTGCATTAATTTCCCATGCTAGCAAAATCATGCTCAAAATTCTGTAACAAAGACTTTTATCATATGTGGAGCAAGAAATGCCAGATGTCCAAGCACACCAAAGAATTTCAAGAGAAAAGGAACCAGTGCTTCATTGATTATAGCAAAACCCTTGCTTGTACAGATCATTGGGAGCTATGGATTGGTCTTAAAGAAATGGATGTGCAACAGCATTTGATTGACCTGATGTGTAACCTGTATACAGGACAAGAGGCTATTGTTAAGGCAAAATATGGAGAAACAGAATGATCCCAATTGGCAAAGAGGTCAGGCAAGGCTGCATTTTATCACCCTATCTGATTAATTTATATGTTGTATATGTCATATATAAAGCAGAATTAGACTCAGAGGCAGGAGGCATGAAAATTGGAGGAAGATATGTAAATGACACAATATGATGGTGTCACCAATTTAAGATATGTAGATGACACCATGCAACTAGCAGAAAACAGCAAAGACTTACTGAAGAAAGTGAAGGCAGAAAGTGCAAAGGTGGGCTTACAGTTGAATATTAAGAACGATAAAAATAACGACTACAGATGAGTTACATAACCTTAAAGCAGATGAAGACATTGAAATCAGGATTTTCCACACTTTGGTTCAGTCATTAATCAGAATGGAGACTGCAGTCAAGAAATCAGAAAAAGATTAGGACCTGGCAGACAGCTATAGAAGAACTAGACAAGATCCTGAAGTGTACAGATTTGATTGTCCTGATCTGTTGAATACTAAAGTTAGGATTGTCCATGCCATCTTATTTCAAATTTGTATGTATAGTTGTGAAAGCTGACAGTGAAGAAAGCTGATAGGAAGAAAATCAACTCCTTTGACATGTGGTGCTGGCAAAGGGTCCTACAGATACCCTGGAGTGCTAAAAAGACAACTGAATAGTTCCTAGAACAAATCAAACCTGAACTCACCCTAGAATCCAAGATGACTAAACTGAAGCTGTCATAACTTTGACTGTTTCATGAGACAACATGACTTACTAGAAAAGACAACAGTGCTTGGTCAGGTAGAATGTAGTAGGAAAAGAGGATAGACTCAGTTATATGGATAGACTCAATCAAGAAACATATTACACATGGAAAGACTCCATCAAGGAAACCACATCTGTCGATCTACAAGACCTAAGCAGGGCGATTGTTGATAGAGTGGCTTGGAGATCTCTCATCCTTAGGATCACCATCTGTTGAGATCAATCTGATGGCAGTTAACAGCAACAAGTATACAGGAGTTTGCCATTGCACTCAAATTCTGTTTGCAATCTTTCTATAGACAAATTAACTGCCTTCTGTGTAATCTGAATATTGAGCTAGATAGGTGACCTAATCCAGCATGGCTCTTATCTGCATCAGTCAGGTAACTTAAGTCAGGATCAAGGTATAGGTACCAACATATAGACCCTTTCAACTTCACCCTCCCAACCCGCCATAGGGATGGGAAAAGGAGGGGGCTACAACAATTCTTATGCACAATGTCATCATGTTCCCATCCTTCTCTCATTCCCCAGGTGACATGATTGTGCCACAAATCATTGATGGGTTTTCCCCATCAATGACCAATGATTGCATCACCATCGTGGAGTGACCTTGTCTGCAGAGGCCCTGGAAGCACAATGGCTGCATTTCCTGTCCCAGCACAGCCTAGGAAACTACCCAACTGTGCTGTGGCAGAAAGAGGTGTGGCCACTGCACTTCTTGGAACATGGAGGCAGCCTGTGTGGAGGGGAGCACTCCTGTCAGTCACGCTCCCCTCCCAGCAGAATGAACACCAGGACCCACACCAGATGTCTCCTTGACCAGAAAAGATGTGGAAAGGGCCATAGAGTCCTAAACAACTGAAAGATTGTCCCCATTGTCTGTATCAGGAGCTCCAAGTTTGGAGGGGGCCCTCAGTAAAGTGCTTTCTGGTGAAATGCAGTGCTAGCTTCTGTACAATCCAAGTAAGCCACAGTTTAGGACAGGAGTGAGCAAAGTGCAGCCTTGGGGCCACTTACAGGTCCCAAGGCTGTGTTTGTGGCCCCACTCCATTCCCCTGAACTGAACTTTTTCTGGCCATCAGGTTCAATACTCTGCCATGCAGGAGGAATACACAACTAAAGGAATCTCAAGAAATGGAAAGTCCATCACCCTCTGAGACAATATGTTCAATGCTGAATAGCTCTTTTCATGTTTAGGTGGAATCCATGGTGGCTGGTAGCACCTATATTAGGGTGACATAAATATAAAATGGATTTTAATCTTAACTTTAAAGGAGCTATCCATGATGCTGAACTTATTTGAAGATCAAGGCCATTTCTACACAATGATGTTGTCCTACATTGTCCTGTCACAATCCCATCAATGACTCTGCCAAGATGGGAGCGTGTCCCCAATGCTTTGTTCTGCAGTTGGTCAGCTGCCTCTGGAAGGGAGCACGAGGGACACTCCCCTTCCTTCCACACTACAGCCAGCCTTCTTCCCATGCTGCAAAGAGAAAAGAAGCACATGATTGTGTTTCCTGCCCTTCTGCATGGCCAGCGGTGATGGAAGTCTCACTCAATCAGGGGCCATTCCCAGAGTTTTTTCATCAGCGTTACACCCAGCAATCGCTCTGGCTAGGGATGCAAGAAGGGCGGGACTGCAACGAGGTCATGCGGAAGTATTGCCACAATCCTGCTCCTCTCACATCCCCATGCCAGGAGGATGTTGTCCTGCGGAAAGAACCAAAAAGTTCACCATCTTGGATTCAGGTCCTTTATATTTGGACTAAAATCCAGATGATATCCTGATATTAGAGCCAGCAGTCACGATTCTTTACTCTTTTAATTATGTTTGATTAATTACTCTTGCTTTTTCTGAAGATTGACTGAGTAAATTGTTCCAAGTCTTGCATTATGAGGCTTTGCAATTTGTTATACTTTATGGTTTCATACTTATACATTGCTTTGGGCTTTTTAAATTTGGGACAGACTATATTTATATTTTTTAAAAAAGAAAAATTCTGATTGTGAATAAACCAAGATTTCGGAAAAACAGGACATAACTTAATTTTGGCATAATGCCTGCATGGCTAACACAGGATTCTTTTAACTGCCATTATAAATTATTTTATTTAAAAAAAAAACCTTATGATTTTTTTTAAAAAAGAGGTGACTCTGTGAATTTGTGGCATATTTTTAGTTGATTATATATTAGATCAAGTGTGTAGAAATCTCATTACATCTCTAATAATGAGACAGTTATGTTGATCATTTACACAGTATGCCTAAAAATACTTAATAGTGGAGGGAGCCCTAGGGATGCCATATACATGCATAACTCAGAGGTATGCACATGTATGTGTTGCTTTGGGTTTTGCAGTGTCCAGTCCTTCCTCTTCAAGGGATCTGGTTAAGCCTGAGGAGGCACTCCTGCTGCTGTTTATGGTCAGGGGGTGAGTGGGGAGACAATAAGATAACACCCAGAAGGCACTAGCAAAATTGAAGAATTGAGAATAGGAAGGATTAATGATGTACCTGGTCACTCTCACAGAGCTCATTTCTCTTTCTGCAGCTGATATGCTGCTCTCTGGTTGCCTACTCCCTTCAGCCCTGGCCAGTAAGCTGCCACAACCATGTCCACTGGGGTTGACAGCTGTTAGGGAATAAGCTGCACAGAGCTACATATACAGTATATTACACTCCACATGCTCCAATGTAGGATCTCAGTCCATGTCCTGGGTCAACCTTAGTATGCTCAGAGTACACTGAGTGAAATTAGTTTAACATAGGTTAATCATCATCACTTTGTCCCATTGATTTCAATGGGTCTCCCCTAAGCATGACTAAGCGTGGACCCAACACATTGTGTAGACCTTCTATAGCATTTAGCAAGAAAATACGTCACAATTGCAGAGCATATGCCATGCCCACAAACTGTCCAAGGTTCAATTTGCTAGTCAGTAGGAATTTTAGTTCCTTGAGCCACTGCCAGCATAGCAGATATTGCTAAACCATATGGGGTAATGATCAGATTCAAAGCATAAGACAGCTTAATGTGTGCACAGCAAGGTTTGAATATAGGACAAGGAGTCTAGGAGACCAGGGTTCAAAACCTTGCTCAGCCATGGAAACCCACTGGGTGACTTTGGGCAAGTTACACTCTCTCAGCCTTACAGGAAAGCAATGGAAAACCATCTCTAAACAAATCTTGCTAAGGAAACCTGATGATAGGTTTGCCTCAGGCTCACCAGAAGTCAGAAATGACTTGGAAGTACATAACAGCAACAAACATCATTTGGATCCTGCCATTCCTCCACCTTTAGTATCTCAATATACTCTGTTCAGGACTTGATACAATAGCACACAATACAGCAACCTTCCAGAAACCTTGTGTAGGCGTTGCATGTATAGAAGACTGCCTGCATCTTTTATATATCACTTTTATTTCAACTGTAGAAAAAGAATGGGATATAAATAGTGATAGACTAATCCCATGCTATTACTAGATGTTAATTTTTCTATGTCGTTTTATTTGTTCTAGCTATATCTCACCACTTCTTCTGTGGGTTCAAGGCAGTATACATGGCTCTCCTCCTCCCCCATTTCACAACAAGCCTGTGAGGTAAGTTGTACCAGGAGAGAATGACTAGCACAAAGTTTCTCAATCAGTTTTATCATGGCTCCATGGGGACATGAACCCCATGGATTTCCCAAGGCCAAATTCAACATCCTAACTACACCATATTCAATCTCAGTGGAGGCAGTCTAGCTGTGCTCCTTCTCTCCCCTCTCTTAAAAGAGAGGGGAGAAATAACCTCAGAATAAAATAGACAGAAAAAAAAGGCGGGGCGGATGAGAAATCTACAAATTAGCAGTGGGGGGAATTTGACCATATTTACCAGGTATCTGTTGCTGTTTTGTACTGCTGATTTTAAAAGGTTGCATGAGTAGCTTTGTGCTAGTGCTCATCTTTTAGATATGTCATTCTTTAAAAGAATTCTTCCCACAAATTATCAACTAGAGGTGGAGATTATTACACTTTTCAGAACAGCAGGGTGAGGGAAAAGAGTGTGTCAAATTGGAGACCAACTCCTATCAGACTCAGAAGCAAATCCATTAACTTGGGGCATGGAAAAGGTAGCTTTTTGAAGCACAACTCTAGAATGCCCTAGACATCCCTACTACAGGATTCCAGGAGTTGTAGTTTCAAAAAGGTCAGTTTTCCAAACCTGCTGAGATTAGATTCCATTGGGCCTTTGTACTGTACAAGGCCATTGGATTGGGAGCTGAAGACCCATTGCAGCTGGCACCTTTCCTCCCTCAAACCCACACTGAAGCCAGGAATAAATAATCTGCCCTCAGAAACCCATGTGTAAGACGACTATATAAATATTGTCAATGTAAAAATTGGCTTACCGACAGGAAACAGAAGGCGTTAGCAAAAGTGAAGAGTTGAGAGTAGGAAGAGGTAATGAGTGGTGTGCCTGGAAAGGTCAATATTAAGATCCGGTTTTGGTTTACCATGTTTATGAATGGCCTTGAAGAGTGCAAAAGTGCAACTTCAAAAGAGACAGTTGCTGATGGCACAGTTTAGGCAGTTTAGGGAGGGTGGGAACTTCAAGCAACAAAGAAACAGGAAAAGCCCTGCCAAAGAGATGCAAGGAAGGGAAAGCTTGAAGCCACACTGTCATAAATCAAGAGCAAATATCAACAGTGATGTATCCATTCCATGTCAGTGGAAATCATACCAATAGCATTATACCTTCACCTTCTTTAGCCTGCAGACAACTTGTGGCCTCCCAGATGTGTTTGGGTTGCTAGTCCCATCAGCCCTAGCCAGCATAGCCAAAGATGAGAGTTGCAGTCCAACTATATATGGAGTGTCACCAGGTGGCCACCCCAGGCCTCACACAGTGGCAGTGGAGCTACCGTGACTGAGTTGTAATGCCAGTGAAGGTAGATGTCATGCCCTGCTTCTTGAACATGGACTCTGACTCATAGTCTGAAACAGGCGGCATGCCAGGACCTGCTGTACAAGAAGAAGTTACAGTGCCACAAACAGAACAGGGGGTGGTGCCAGCTCCAGCAGAGAGTCCTGTCCGTTCAGACATAGAGGATAACTTAACAGTACCTACCTTTGCTGAGTGCAGATAACAAAGAGAGAGCCTATGCCAATCCCAGAGAATATATAACCACCAATAATATAACACCTGCCCTAGGTGGTTGACCTATATAGCTGCTGCCCTTTGCCTTCAGGAGTTGTCAGAGCTTATCCGACCTCTCTGTTTGCCGGATACCTTGCTGAATTCTGTGCCTGACTCCAGATTGCTGGCTTTAGACTTGCTGCCTTTGAACTCTGTTGGACTTTATTTTGACCTTGTGCTTACTGAATAAAAGTAAGTTAATGAGCTGGAGCTATTCAATTTGTTTTGTTTGAATTATCAGCTGTGCTACAAGGACTGAGATAGGACAGTAGTGGGGTACTTCGAGAGTTAAGTGGAGTTATTACAAATTTCAATGCTGTTTTAATGCTCTAATATGTTTTTTTTTTTTAGTTTTAAATGAAAATTAGGTGCTTTAAAAGGTAACCCAATGAATGCTCCCTCCACTTGTAGTTATAACTAGTCTGCTTAATGGCCATTTGTGTCCCTGTTTTATGATTGTTTAACAAAACCACTGTATTCTGAAATCTTTCTAAGTTTTTTTCCACAGGTAGTAACAAAAAACTAACCAAAAAGTTGTTGAAAATTGTGAGTTTTCAAGGACAGTTTTCAGTTTGGGATATATTCCAAAAAAATTGCCGTTGAGCTTTTGCACAGAAAGCATTTTTTATGCAGAAATGTTATCTTCTGTAAAAATATGTTTCCTTCAGAGGAAAATTTTTTCTAAAGAAAATAATTTTTTTGTGCTGAAGATGGCATTTTCTGTGCAAAAATCTGATGGAGAAGAGTCCCAAACTCATCCATCCCAAATTCTCCAAACTCCTCTCCCAAATTTCTCAAAACTCAAGAATCCCCCTTTTTTGGTCTGGGATTGAAATATTTTTAAAATATTCTTTCCATTCTAATTCTGAGCTTCAGGAACACTAAAGAAGCATAGGCCCTTTCCACACAAGAAGAGGAATTCGCGTAGTGGGGGTTCCGCCGGGTTTTTTCCCGGTTTTTTGCGTAATGCCCCTCTCTATTCATACGTCTTATGTTTGATCCGGCTTAGCGTGGTTTCAGAGATCCACACGTTGCCATCCTGACCACCCCCGCTATTAACATAACCTCGCCCACTATGGCTGTGATAGGCTGATTTCGATTTGAAGAAATGGCGCGTTGTGTTGGACGGACCCGCGCATGCCCCACGTACATATGAAAGGTCCCCCCCCAACGCCTCCCGCCTTTCGGCCCCCCCCACCTCTGGCTAGTGCGTCGGTTGGTGCCGGTCGTTGTGCTTCCTGCTTCGCCGATTTTCTGGCTTGTTCGTGGCTTTGCGATGGAGGGCGAGGTTCTCGATGACCTGGTCAGGTTCCTGGGGCCCTTTGTTGCGGTCCTGGGGGGGGGCCACCATGCAAGAACAAGGGGCCAAAATCGAGCAGGAGGTCCGGGCTATGCGACCATGAGGGGGAGGAGTTTTCTTGCCCCCTTCTGAGAGGACACTCGCGGCGTTCCCATCCCCCAGAAGGTGGTGGGTCAGGGAGAGGATGCGGAGGACATGGTGGGCTAGGAAGTGCTTGCAAGTGGGACGATGACCAGTGGCTACCATTTTTCGCATGACGAAAGCCACCCTCTTCGAGATCGCCGACCGTCTGCGCCCCATTAGAGGAAACCCCCGAAATGCGTCAACCCATATCTGTGGAGGAGAAGTGGCAATTACCGTGTGGTGGTTGTCAACGCCGCTTATATATCGCAAAACGGCGAACACCTTCGGCTTGGGGATCTCCACAGTCGCTGTGATTGTCACTGAGGTGTGTCTGGAAGAGCAGGCCCCCTGTCATCCCCCGTTTCCCTTGGAGATATGCAGAGTGAGACTAATCCCTCCGCCCTCTTCCTTCCCTTCCCCAGCACCCCGACGTCTCCCGGTGACGCTATCTAGCCCAGACCGTTCCCGGGCCCCCATCCCGACTGGCCACGCCACGCGCGCGGGCCCCCGCGGGCCCCGTCCCCCCTCCCCACCCCATCCACCCTTCCCCCCCCGCCCTCCTCCCCCCCTTCCCCCGCGCCCCGACGCTCCCGGTGACGATTAGCCCAGATGGGCCCCCGATCCCTGCACTGGACATGAAAGGAGTAATGTTTGTTTTTTGTGTTGCCACCCATTGCAGGTCATGGATGGATTCCATCACATGGGATTTTCCCCAAAGCATCGGCGCGGTTGATGGGGCAAATTCCCGTGCGGCCACCAAAAAGGGAAAAGGGGAAAAGTTCAAACCGCAAAGCTCCTTCTCCATTCTCCTGCAGGGGATGGTGGACCATGAAGGACGCTTTTTGGATTTGTCCTTGGCTTTACGGGCAGAACGATACGCGTTTGTTTTCCGTCACTCCTCCTTGTGGACGCCATGGAGGCTGGACGGAGTTCCTGGGAACCCTACCATCACCATAAATGGCGTTTCCATTGGTCCAGTCGTCCCCGGAATGGGGACCCCCCGTCAAGGTGGTTGATAAACCATACGGAGGGGCCATGGACCCAAGGAAGTTGGCTTACAACAGGGTTTTCAACCGCTGTCGGAACGTGGTGGAGCGGGCCTTTGGAAGGCTCAAGGCACGGTGGGGCTGCCCTCACCCCCCAACCGTGTCCGAGAAGAATACCCCCCTATACCGCCTGTGTGGTCCTCCACAACATCTGCGAGTCAAAGGGCCACTCCTACCCCCACGCCCCCCCCCCTCTGCGCCTCCCACAAACACGGGATGACTTCCATCCCTCCCCCTCCAGGAGGCTCCGTGAAGGGGAAACAGTTAGGAATGCCATTGCAAGCCTTATTGCCGAGGACAATGTTGCCCGATTTGTAGTTTTTTCCCCTTTTTTGTAATTGCAATTAAAAGGGTTTTGCCCCTCCCCGTTGTAAAACTTTCCCCTTTACAAATAAACTTTACACTGGTTTTGTTGCAAAAATAACAGGGATTGCTTTTATTATTTCAAAAACAAAAAAAACATGAATGGCAAACAATAGTACTGACTTCAAAGGAAAACAAGATATATGGCAACTCCCCTTTCATAGGAGAAATAGGAAACATATAACTTTAAACAGTTAGATCATGGATATTGCTAACAAGTTAACGGGGTCATATTTGTACCTATCCAAATGGGCAGGTAGGTGGGGAAAAGCATTTCTAAGGGCTGTACCTGTGGAGGGTCCTTTACCCCTTGGGAAAAGTTTTGCCACCTGCTGCTGGGAGGAGGTCGATGGGCTTCCCCCATTGCAAGGCTCTGGCCGGTTCCCCAGTTTTTTGGAAACCACACTGCCATCATTCCTGGGGGGATTGCAGCATTTCT